>CAJNDV010031827.1:0-22457 GCA_905221635.1 Symbiodinium sp. CCMP2456 | reverse complement strand
TAACACAAGTCAAAAGCATGGTTCCAAAGGCCGTTCCCTCAAAGCATGGTGGTGTTCAAGAGCCCCGTTTCCAAAACGATTTCGGATCTCACATCACCGTACCTTCGAGATTACCTCTTGCAAGGACCCTTAACACAAGTCAAAAGCATGGTTCCAGAGGCCGTTCCCTCAAAGCATGGTGGTGTTCAAGAGCCCCGTTTCCAAAACGATTTCGGATCTCACACCACCGTACCTTCGAGATTGCCTCTTGCAAGGACCCTTAACACAAGTCAAAAGCATGGTTCCAGAAGCCGTTCCCTCAAAGCATGGTGGTGTTCGGGAAAGGAATAAAAGCCACGCTTCCAAAACGATTTCGGATCTCACACCACCGTACCTTCGAGATTGCCTCTTGCAAGGACCCTTAACAGAAGTCATCATGGTTCCAGAAGCCGTTCCCTCAAAGCATGGTGGTGTTGAGGAAAGAAAAAAGCCACGCTTCCAGAGCGATTTTGGATCTCACACCACCGTACCTTCGAGATTGCCTCTTGCAAGGACCCTTAACACAAGTCACAATCATGGTTCCAGAAGCCGTTCCCTCAAAGCATGGTGGTGTTTAGGAAAGGAAAAAAAGCCACGCTTCCAAAACCATTTCGGATCTCACACCACCGTACCTTCGAGATTGCCGCTTCCGAAGACATTTACGCAATCCAAAATCATCTTCGACCGATGGTTGCCCCGCAGGGCACGAAATTTTTGTCATCATGCCGCCGTGCCCATACAAGCGTTGGACTTATCTCACATCAGTTAGTGAGAATACGCATCACCCGAGCGTGCACATTGCTTCATAGAATTGCGCATCAGCGACGTGACGAAAGTTCGAATCAGTACAAGCCAACCTCTGCTGGTTGTACGAACGCGCGTGCGGTTTCATAGCCAAATCACCCTTTAGATACCACGGCCCAACCCCATGGCACAAGGTAGCCCGACTGTCAAGAAGATAGCCCAGCCAGGCAGGCACACGAGGCCCAAACCATCCGACATTCATAAGACAAAAATTCATTATTCAAACTCAATAAAACGCATGTTTTGTGGAGGCTCCTGCAAGTTACACCGAGATTTCAGTACACCGAGATTTCAGATCCGCGACAAAGGGTCGGGCACAGTAGCTCCTACTGAGCTTCCGTAAGAATCCTGTGCAAGCATCAAATGCGCTCCCGGTTTGGAGACTTTCAGCTGGGCACAGCCAGCACAACCACAGCAAAGCTAAAGGTATGTTTTGCAGTGCAGACAAACGTCCGTAGCCAGCATCCGCCAGCCCTAAGACGGCACACCTTCGAGTTTTGTTACTGTCCAGAGCAGGCTCGCGGTTTCTTCGTTGGAGCTTTCTTCGGGAGACAGACCAAGGCACGTACCACTTACTGCCCTCAGCTCTCGATTCCGAAAACTTATGTTGACTATCGACATCGCTATGTTCTTTGGTTGCCTCTGCATTTTCCAATTATGGTCGTCTCCAGTTGTGCTTTTTTCCCCAAGGTACGCATTTTACTTTCAAGCTGGGACACTCATGCAAGAAGACACTCTATCCCTGAGCGCCGGAATTTCAAATTTACGTCAATCTGAACGATACCTTGGTGTGACTTGAAGCCACATGCTCGTCCCAGTCGATTTGTACGTTTTCACATAATTGGGCCTGGTCCACGAAGCCAATCCCGAACCAGCGTCTGGCTTTGGCATGCTTTGGCAAAGCTAGGGGTGTAGATTGAGCGCTTGCAAACAGCGTGGAAATCCGTCCCCGAAGGAACACGGCGATTGGCACACAGTTTCTGGCAGCGGGACAAGAACCTATGTTGTTACCTCAAACCTTCATCTGTAAACCATAGACCCTTGCCCCCTATAGTCTCCCTACACCATCAACACACAATCTAAACTGTGTACACAACAAAGGCAAACCATTGCCCTACAAATGGATTTTTATCACATACCCCTTCAGAACCACTACATCCTTCCGGGGCAGGCTTTTCATGGCTTGCGTTGAGTCTTGATTGCAAGCGAACCTTGGCGTTCGGATGCTTTTCGCGCCTTAAAGCCAACTTACGGAAGTATCACATATCAAACACTGATTGCTGCGTTCCATTGTGTTTTGTGTTCCAAACGCAGCTTACGGAACTGTATTCAGTTTGGAACCAACTATTTGAAACTTGCAGTTTCCGAAGGACACAAAACGATTCCACTATCTTCTGGGCTTGCGGCCCCATAAACCACATCGACCCACTAGTCTGCAAGCCGCACGAGCTCCATCTTCAGGATATGTCGCGGATGTTGGGGTTTCAAGCAGTTTCCACTCAACATGGAAAACATGTTGGCACCGAGTCTCCAAGCAGATGTTGCTTTTTCTTGTCACATGATTCAGAGCTCTGGGTCTCGAAAAGCACTCATGCCGAGTTGTTTTCGAGTGTTGCTGGGGCCATAACCGAGGTCCGCGACGAGCACTGATCTTTGGAGCTACACCGACCATTCGCAAACCGAGACGAGGTGATGCGAGCTAAAGCGACCCGCGCTCCAATATCTTATACGTAGCACCGCACCAGAACATGCCGTTTTGGTAACCGATCGACGCGTAGCCGACTAAGGCGAGACACGCCTTCAGGGCCACAGAATGCTCAACTTCTGTTTGGTGGTGGTCTTTCCTTCATGGCACACCCCTCACAAGCCACCTGACATGAGAACATAGCCCTGTGACATGGTATCACAGGTGTGCAGCGTGTCCGCCAAACCACAGTGTGATTGGGACAATTTCCGTCTTGCGGCACGACTTCCACATCTACCCAGTACTTGCAACGTCCGTTGTTCCATGTCTTTTCATTTTGCATCTGCACTGTAACATGTTGTGTTTGGGTTCGCTCCTATTATTTTGATGCCACATCCCTTCGCCGCGAGTGTAATGAAACTGGCAAATGCAAGAACATTAGGAGAGTTGCCAAAACAGCGATAAAATCCTACAAACAAATGCAGCAATCGAAACAGGTTGTCAGGTCCAAAGGTGCCATAGAGTGACAGCTTCGCTGGTTTCGGCACCCAGGCTGCTGTGGCAGTGTAATCGCTTCCCCCTAACACTAAACCATCCCCTGACATAAAAACCGCCTGCCCCCAGAATTTCGTCCGTGGTTTGGGGCCCACAACTGAAAGTCAAGTAAAAACATTAGGGGGGGCCTATAGGGATCGTATTGGTTTTAATAGAGCCAAAACTACAGTAGTACTAAACCAACAGGACCAGAGCTTTACACTCTCACAACTCGGACAAGCCAGGCGAGGACCAGAGCTTTAGGGTTTGGGGTTAAGGGCTCAGGGCTTAAGGCTTTGGGGCTTAGGTGTCTAGGGCTTAACGGCTTAAGGCTCTAGGATTCAGGACTTAGGGAGGGCTTGGGGGTTAAGGGCTTCAGGTTTAGAATCAGGGTTAAAGGCTTAGGGTTTCGACTCTCACTCTCCGCACGAGCAGGCAAGGCTCCTCATACTTCCGTCACGCCAGAGAACATGCAGGGATATAGGCCAGGTGACCAAACGCAGATATGTAAACAACCAGTAAGTCGAGGACCAAAAGCCAATCCTGGCTTAGGGTTTCGACTCTCACACTCGCACGCAGCAGGCAAGGCTCCACACAAGTCCGTCACGCAAGCGGCTGCACACGATGTATGCACCACTCGGCTCCACAACATACGACTGCCCGATTCAACAGCCATCTACCTTAGGGTTTAAGGTTTAGGGTTTTAGGCTTTCGACCTTAGGGTTAAGGGCTTAAGGTTCAGGGCTTCAGGGTTAATGAAGAGGTAGGGCTTCAGGGTCCATGAAGAGGTTTGGCTAGAGTAGTTGGGGGCTCAGGGCATGGAGTTTTAATATTTGGGGGGTTGTTATTCGGGGCTGGCTGGCTACACGCCCTCCCTCCACAGTAATCCCACTCATACCCGCATCCCCCGGATTTGAGGTTTTACATTAGGGGGGGTTTAATATTAGGGGGGAGATGGGGGAGACATTATGTTTCTTTCGAGATTTGTCAGACTTGGCAGAAGCCCAGATGAAGCTGTTACACCATGTTGTAACCAAATAGACGGCGCCTGGTCCACGGATGTCCACGGCTTGGGTTTGCTGTAGCACTGGAACAGCTTTCTCACTATTGCATGTCCTACTTGAGACCACCCCGAATGAACTTAGTGCTTGCTTTCTTCCACTCTTCTTGCCGACGGCGCGGCACACAGTGAAGCCGCAGGCGAACAGCCTTTGCTTCAGCCAGAATAATGTAGTGCTCTGCGCTAGAACCACTGAGCATGTGGTGCCGCTGCTGCAACTGGGATACTGCCACCGAACTGCCACTTGATGCTTCCTCCAGCATGCAAGCAAGAATCAGCTGCAGGGTGTGCCGCTCAAGGTTCCCCAAACTAAACTCACAGTGAATTGAAATCCAAATGGTTCGTGAGAAGTCATGCCTCTGTAGCAGCATGCAGGAAGAGATCATCCGCAGCTCCAAAAGCCCAGGGCATGTGCTTCTGAGTGCGTGTTCTGTGTGCGTTTGCGTAGTTGTCCTTGAGGTAGCACTGCAGGAAGCCGTCAGTCAATGCCGGCGACGCCTCCCAAAGCTGAACTTGACTTCAAGGCCAGGCCATCGTGTGAGGTTAGAGATTGTCGCTGTGAAAGCGGCGGGGGGCTGACTGCATTCAATTTCCTCGCAACGGACTCACCATGCAGATACTCAAAGCTTGCGTGAGAAAGTGCACTCTACAAAATCGATGAAAGTGATCGAAGGTTTTGTGGAAGTAGTCGCTCTTACCTCCGATTCCTCGGACCTGTTTCTGAACAAACGTCCACCATCTCTCAACACCCGAAATACTGACAATCCGAATGCTGGCTAATGCAAGCCGTGAGTGCAATGGGAAGAGTGCAGCTATGCAGGAGCGATTGGTTTTGCGAACTGAAGTTGTCTTCTCGAGCCTTTTGACACGTCGTTTCTTGCAATGATTGGGGCTAAGCCTCTGTGGCCAGTTGGGACCACAAGACTAAACCTCCTGAAGGATGCTGCTGCACGGCGAACCTGCAAAAGTTTGGGACTGGAAGCGTGCCTTAAACCCGCCCCCCTCCCCTCCTCACCATAGCTTCGCAGACTCTTGTCCAAGCGGAGCATCATCCACATCTGGGCCTGGGTTAACATAAGCTTCGCCGACTACCCGACCATATCCATGACAGAGCCTCCTCATACTCCATCATGGTGAGCAGTATACTTGTTGAGTATCTCATGCAATCTCCATGTGCTCGTATCGGTCGGGGTTTGCGCCTGCTTTTAGTTGCCTGTGCGACCTGACTGCAACGAGAGACCTTCGCACCGACGAGCAAGCTTGTGTCAAGTCTCGCCGAGGCTGACAAAGGTGTTAACGGCGATGGCAAGACTCCTGATCTTGAACAACTCGACACTTCCGAAAAGATTTGCAACCGACTCCTGTGCTTGTTGATCTGGTATGTCATTACACGACCCGTTGTGTATTGTCACGCCGGCTTGAATTCGATACCCTGAGCTGCCCATGTCAGGCGCTGGCTGCAAAGCGACCGGGCTTGGACAGTACCTCAGGGAAGCTCTGGAAGCAGCCAAGACAAACATCACTGCGTGTGATAGGCACAGTGCAACGCTGCCCGAAGCTGAAGACTGGAACCTCCGTCCAGAAAAATGATTTGACAGCCTGTGCGCTCGGCTGACAACGACACGGTAACGCAGCATCCATTGGAGGAGCACTCTGCTTGCATCGATGACTGCAAGAGCACAGGCTGGAAGATTTGGAGACAAATCCTTCCTCGCATGAACCGAGGAGGCCGCCGGCAGTGCTCCCCAAATGTGTAGGGCGGGCTGCGGGCCGCTGTAATTGACCAGCACCTCCGACCGAGAACATCGTCTCGCGAAGGGGTAAACATGGAAAAACCGCCGATCGCTGTGTGACGATGATCGACGCTCAGCATTACGAGAGCTTCTGTCAGGCTGACCAACGAGCCTCACTGGCCAACAACGGCCCCTCCGCGCTGAGATAGCTGGCAGGCTGTGTCGCGATCAGCGAGCCTCCGAGCGATCGTCTGACGGACCACAGGCAGCAAGTCGTCAAAGGAAGTCAACGGGATGCAGCACTGCAAACAGAACTTAAAGCATCACGGGCTTTGCAAGCTAAATGTGAAGCACATGGCCCGCAAGTCGAAGCAAATACCATTCCCAAAACCAAAATTCTAGCTCAAGCCGCGCACCGTAGCAGCTCAAAGACAGGAACTGATTTGTGAAGTACTCGCCGAGGTCTGTGATGGTGCTCTCAGAGGACAGAAGCCGCCTCTGCGCCGATTAAGAGTGTGGTTGCAATAGATAACGGCGAACACAACAAAGAACAAACTGCGCCATCCGTCGCATCTTGCATGATATTGAGCACACGGATGGAAGTTTTTGAGGACTGTTACATCTTCTCACTTGATATGTCTGTCACCAGGCTTGTGCCGCTGCTGGGCTGACACCTCATCCAGGCCACAAGCGGGCCCTGCATGTCAACATTCTCAATGGCAAGCCCATCACCGACCCCAATTCCATCCGCACTGTGAGAATCCGAATGTCCCCAGCAAAGATACCCAGCCTCATGCACGCATAGCCTTTGTTTGGTTCCGAAGATACCCGCACCCAGCAAGGATCCCTTTAAACCATCTTACAACAGCTACTTGGAGGTTCATGGGGAGTTATAGGGGAACTATAATAATAACCCAGGTTAGGGGACTTATAACTCCAATTATAACTGCCCCTGAACCTCCAAGTAGGCCGGCAATCTAGGCTCTCGACACCCGCTGCAAGATCTCCAAACCTCCCCGGGCATCTGGGAACCCCTCCATGCTTCGACCACGTCACCAACTGCCTTGCGCCAGGACAGCAGGGAATCTGTTTGGAATGATTTAAAGCCGTGGCTTTGAGAGTTTAGCTCCTCGGCTGCCTGATGAATCAGCAAGAACCTGTCGGCCTTCAAACGCAAAACGTGCCAAGGGCTTCTCATAAAGCGATGAGCTGCCCGTCGGCACAGTATGGCAGAGTTAAACTGTGGCCTCTTGTGGTGCTCATGAATCCGAAGCCCTGGCCTCGTTGCACAGCGTCCGACACCGCGGCTTTGATCTGCGGCGGGTTTTTGAGAAGCACACCCTGTGAACTTCAAGCTTCAACACCTTTATAAGGCCGCGAGGTATATGCTCTCCGAGGCGGTGCCGGTTACCTTCAAATCGATTCGCTTGTGCACAGGGCCTGCTCGGTGCAGATTCTTGAAGCCAGTCTGGCATCTCACGACCTCAACAAGCGTACCCATTGGAAATTCAACAGCATGTGCGTAGTGGCGTAGTGCCATCGCGCCCCAATTAAGTCTTCCTCCTTCCGTGGGTTGACCATTGGCTGCACAAGCTGGCTGGTGGAGTTCCGATTATCGTTTAAGTAACTTTCTCGATCAGGCGCGTCCGGTGCTTGATTTGAACCCTCCCCCCCCCACGCTAAAACTTTCAGAGAAGATAGCAAACTATTTCCCATGGCCACTGGATCTCAAGCTCGTGTCCACCCAAAGCCGCGCACAGTAGAGTTGCTGCAAGCTTCTCGAGCAGCCGTGCAGCGCCTGCCACTGCAATGATCCCGCCTTCAGCCCTTGAACCAACTGCAGAAGGCTGCTAACATGCTGGAAGAGCAACTGGAAAAGCCCGCAGTTCTCTCCGAGACACAAGAAAAAACGAATTACGCCCCAACGAGACGGCCAAAGGATCCACGAGAGCTCTACCTCTCGGACCGCCTGGATTGTTGAAGGGCTTCCAACTCTTGAGATTGAAGTGTTCATGGTTTGTTCCTTTCGACAGGTTTATCGGTTTATCGAGGCTACGACTCTCTTGATCCTCAGCATCCGTCAACAGCTCGATCAAGGCTGTGAATAGACGGTTGACTTGGATTCGGCATCGCTGTTCTGGCTGTCGCTGACTTTCTTCTCAAGCGAGGAAGTTCGACAAGCGAAGAGTTTGCAGACAATAAAACATGATTTCTCTTCGCCCAAAATCGGGCCTCGCCACTGACTGAGTGCTTCGACGCTTCTCATGCTCTCACGTGTTGGGGTGTGAGTTGGCCTGAAAGGTTATGGCTACTAGTACAGATCGCTGGCCTGAAGGACGAAACGGATAGCTGTCAGGGGGATCTTGGCCAGCACACGCTGGCCCGTGTGCAATGGTGCGCCATTCAACAACACGCACTTCGGGCTCCTGCTCCGCCCGTTGCAGTGCGGCAGCGGCATCTGCCCACTCCAAGGGCGCCTTGGCAGCTCCCGGCTTAGCCGCTTGCTGTTGGGATCTCTTTACGTGAAAATCGCAAGATTGAAAGGAAAGGGCGCACCCCGGAAGGCTTTCAAACTCGGTCAGTGTACGGCTTGCACTGTGGCATGCTTGGTCGTGTTCAGACCAGTTTTCAGATGTTTACAGTGTTGCTGTGGCGGAGGTAGCAGACTTATATCGACAAGAGCTTCGGCTAAAGACAGGAGCCGAAAATACAAAACACCCGAATTTCGAATCCTGCACACTTTCACTGGCTAACCTGCATGCCCACAGAATGCTCAGCACGAGGCGACTTCGTTCTGGATAGCCAATCGTGCAAGGCTTGCGCCTGGACGTTGGTGAAGGGTGTGAATGCATTCGCAGGATTTCGTCACGATCAGCAAATCAGCATGGGCAGTTTGCTGCAACATACCGCGGTCTGTCCTTCGCGTTTCTGCCACGTATACACGACCCTTTGGCGTGGGATCCGACAGGATTCGTGCAAGTACGCCCTGTAAATCTGTAAAGCACTCAGAGACTTACTTACTCATGAACCCACGAATGGTTCTTGGGGCCCCGGCCGAGCAACATGGCTTCCGTCTGCATATGGCCACGTCGTGGCCTTAACAAGCCAAGGTCTTTCACTTCTCAGCTACGTCAGTCTCCAAGTGCTCGTTGCTTGGCCTTGATGTACTCTCCCACTCCCAGCTGAGTGCTGCGGCACTTCCAAGGTCTTCGTCAAGAATTCTTCTGCACCACGAACCTTGCATATGGGCCCGTGGCAAATTGTGCAAGTGCAGCTCCAGGATGGCGACGAAGATGGCTCAGCAAATGAAATGTTCTCGCCAAGTCTGGGCTTTAACCAGGCTTGGTACTCATGCCAGCTGGGGAGAGAGTCTGTTGCAAAAGCCATCGAAAACAAAGCACACCAGGACCTGGAAGCAGAGGTCCACAGGGAGTGCCTCAGAACTCGCACGAGCCAGTAGCTTCAGCGAGGCTGGAGAGAGAGAGTGAGTGAGTGAGTGAGTGAGTGAGTGAGCCTGATTCCGTAACACAATCATCACTTTTTGGAAACCGTCCAAAATCTCGGAAGACAGACGTTTTGCTACAGGCCCTGAGGTTTCCAACTCCCAGCCAAGGCCAAGCGCTCTCGTGGCAGGCATGGTAGCCTTTAGCTCGTTCGCGGTCGCGGTGTCGAAAATGAGGGTCGCAGAATCCTGCAGGAAGCATTCAAAACTCGAACAAATCACCAAGCACACAACAACATTCGGCAAACCACATGTCATCTGGTCTCGGGCACTTCGGCCGAAGGAAAAGCGCCTTGTTCATCGTTCTGGAACACGCCCCTAATTTGGATCACCTGCTTGCTGCCAGGAATACTGTTTCGCACCTACTGCCTTGCCTGACACCAAGCAATCCGTTCCATCTTCGACCCTGCCGGCGACCACGTCCTTGCAGCTGCCGAGCAACTCGGCCAATCCTTGCGAGGGCCTCGAGGTGACAGCGGGTTTGACTGACAAGCCAGCGAGTTGTGCAAACGTAACATGGTTCATGGCAACACCACCGGCAAATATTTGGCCGCTGTCCAAGAACTTTGCCATTGCCACTTTTGATCCGAGCTCGTGGCTTTTCGGCTGCTTTCGCTGATGTCACAGCCTCGATCTTCGCATATCAGGCTGTGGCACAGCTGGGGCGTGCTCATGGAAACCATGGCCTTGCCAAAAATCTACACGGAAGATTAGCCAATTGCACATCGTCAAAGCTCCGAACACTTACATCGAAGGCGCCCGGCATCCGACTTGACCCCCAACAGCTCCGCAGCCAAGACTGCAGTCCTGCAAAAATGCGGAATGCGATTGAGCTGACTTGCAAGTGGGTGCCATTTGTCATGTGGACAATGTGCTAGATTGATAAATGTTCGCTCTTCCTCCGAATTGTCGGTCGATCGACAATCTTGGAGGGGGTCGGGGTAATTTCACGTTGCTACTTTCTGGGGATCAGGCGGTGCGACTGCGGGCAAATCCCCGCCGGGACCTCCAACAAGACACACCGTTTGTACCCATGTGACATGTGGTAAAAGTGGCGGTGCACACAAGCTGCGCGCAGCCAGTTGTCGATATCTTTGCGCCCGGCTCAATCGCCAGCCTTTGGACACCTGCAGCCGTCTCTATCACTGACTGACGACTCGCATAAAGACACAAGTTCCGAGTCTGCGCTGAAACCTCTTGCATGTATCTGGCCTTTCCGCCCGCAGCATCTTCAGCAACAATTTCTCCTGATCAAGATCTGTTGTTGCAAAGCAAGTCACGATGCAAAGGGACAAAGGTACTTCGGAGATCCTGAGTTGATGTGGAGTCTTGCATGCAGTCAGCTATTTCGACGTGTCTTACCCTCGAAGGCGACCAGCTGCAAAGAAATAACACTGTGCGCAGCACTCGCTTGCCACACACTACAACTCTTGGCAAAACCCGATGCGGCACACACTACGGGACCGCAGGCAGAACCGCCAGCGTCGGCCACTCAATCGAGAGTGGACAGCCGCAAAGTTCTCACACTGGCTGCCACACAACGACACGGAACACAGTCTCCAGTGCACATGAAGCACACACGACTACACGCAGGAAGCAACTTGCAAGTGCATGTGGGCTGCAACCGAGACCGAACTCACGGTCGAGCAAGACATGGCAAGGCTATGCGAGGCTTCCATGGCCACACGTTGCTCTAGAAGCTACAGACAAGACATGCTGTCGAATGGGCCCAGCAACAGCACAAAACATTGAAGCACGGGAGAAGGCTCAACAGCACTCCAAACGGCACTATGAAGTCCTAGCAGGTGCAGGAGCAGTGGGGATCGGGGAAGATAAACTCTAAATGCCACGAATGCAGCCGAAGGTGTCGAGAGAAATGAACAACTCTATCTTCGGCTTCCGTTCGATCACCTCAACGTACAGCCATCATTCAACGGCATGTCGTGGCCTTCCAGGCGAAGAGCCTTCAGCTCAGTGATGCATAATTTCACCGGGCGGAGTCGCGGAGTCGTTTGGTAGACCTTGCCAGGGAGGGTTCTGCTTGTCATGTGCGATGCAACACAAGAGGCCATGCCATGGTTGACTGCCAGAAGCTTCTAAACAAAGCCAGTGGTCACGAACCTAGATGTGATCCACGCTTTCTATTTCAGTGCTGAACAAGCAATACAAGCAGCGTCGCAAAGGGAAAGCGAAACGTACAGACTAGGATGGCAAGTAAAGGCTTCTCCACCGAGCTTCCTGCTATTCGTGCGCTGCAGCCGTTGCTGGTGCACAAAGCCCGCTGCTGGTACGACGACTAAGAACTCGCCATGTTGAATGGCACGGAATACCAAGGACGGAAGGGGAAGAAGATTCACATGACATTGAGCTCCCTTCTCCTCCTCGCTCCTGTTTATGTAAATATTCCGTGTGGATTGGTGTGTCGCCTGTCCATGCCAAAGCAGGAAAACAATTCTGGAAAGGGCGACGCAGCACATCAGCTCTAGCAAGTGTTGCCAATTTAGTGAAGAGTCCTGGCCACCATTGACCAAAGACTTGTCAACGCTAGAATGAAGCGCGCCGGAACGTATGCAATTGTGAGGTTGGAGAAGTTCAGCCCCATTGCCACTTCGCAGTTGCTCTGACTGGGGGTTATATCTGCATGCAGATAGTCATTCCTTACGATTCTCACCTGCAAGCAGCGGGATGGAAGATTAGATCCCACGCTCGAAAGCTGCCTAACTCCACAACGACTCGTGATCGAGCCTCGGGGTGCCGATCCAAGCTTCTCCATGGTACCTCGGCGCCCACAGATTGTGTACATGCAGTCCTGGAGGTCTGAAGAGCAAGTGTTCCGGTGATTTCCGGCGAACTGCCATGGGAGTGCTGCAGTACTGCCTGTTGCACTGGTAGTTCAGTGGTACGTGCTTGCCTAGGGTGAGGAGCTGCAAGTTGGAGTCGGAGTTATCCAGGGATACTTGTCACTAGAAAATTCACTCCTAGCTCAGCCGCCTGACACCGCTTGTCTGTTCTTCTACTACGGAAAGCAGCCGAGGAACAGCATCGCGCACGGCGACGGTAACCCAAGGCTTGTCCTGCCAGATCCCAAAGCAGAGTCTTGTCTCCGCTCTTCTTGTGCGAGCGAGGAGCCGCCACAGCTGTTTGTCTGCTCTGCCTGCTCTGCTCAGCTTCCATGTTTGAGCAGTTTGTTCTCACTTGCGATCACCGTGGTCCTCCGGTGCCAAGTTTCGCGGAAACTGAAGCAAAGAGTAGCCTGGAACTTACATGAACCTACAAACCAGATCGGACAAAGAAAGCATGGCTCATGCCAACCATGTTTGCAGTAGCCACGCGTGTCTGCTCCCGGTGCGGTCCTCACAATCCCTTGAAGCTCGACCATGCCAAGACCTTCGAAGCCTGAACAGCCTCAATTACCGAACATGGCCCAAAGTCCTGTTATGATTGCTGGGCCCGGGACGGAACGGCCCAGGACCCTGCCCGCGGCACGCAGAGGCAAAGAAGAGGAGCCGCAACCTGAAGGTTTCTTGTTGTCGGAATGCTGAATGTTGGATTTTACGCAAGATAATCACGGCAACCACTTTTCAGGAACCGACTGGGACGTAACAGGAACCAGGGGGACATGTGACTGGAAGTGGTTGGGGCTAGTAACTGTAACCAGTGGGAGTTGATTAAAGCAAAGCCCTTCCAAGCCCTTATGAAGCCTTTCATAAGTTCGTGTAAGCCTTCAAAAGCATTTTTAACCCTAATAAAACCCTTAAAAACTTACAAAGGCACACGTGTAAGTCCTTTATAAGCCATGTAAAAGATTTGTAAAACACACCCTCAGAAGTCCTTTATAAGCCTTTGGAAACCCTTAGCCCTCAAAAGCGCCTTAGAAGCCCAAACCTTAGACCCTTAAACCTGAACCCCAAAACCCTAAGACAAATACTTTACCTCTCCTCTTCCTGTCCCTTTCCTGTTCTTCTCCTCTTCCTCTCCAGTCCCTTTTCCTGCAGGCTTGCAAGCAAGAACCTCTCCTGTCCCTAAACCCTAATACCCTAAATCTAGCAAACCCTAAACCCCCTTCAAAACTCATCGATTTTCTGAATCAACACTTTATCATGAAACCTTCGTTGCTTGACAGACGCCAGTCCGACTGTACCCTATACCCTAAACCCGAGCTGACCTTTTTGTTGCTACGGGACTTGAGGACTAGCCAGATCCCTTCGACCTCAACCTTAACTCACCCTCAGCCCGAAACCCTTAACCGCTTTACGACTGCAAGCCTCCCCGGATGCTGTTACAGGCCTACCCCCTCAGTTCCTGTTACAGCTCGGGCCTAGTTTCTGAAACAGTTTCGAGCCAGTTCCTGAAACAAAATTCCTGTTACAACTTTTCGGTTCAGATCACGGCGTTCACTCAGTTCCGAAGTGCGAGTGCGTAGAGCGAAGGTCGGGCTCAAAGGGGTTTTCGTCAATGGCTAGAAAACCATGTGCAAATGGCCGTAGAGACACTTGATGGGCATGCAACACGAATCAGATATTACAAGGATGTCACATTCGGATATATTAAGAACTGTCCGAGCTCCATAACACACTGCGACTTTTGCCCTCTTGAGATGTTCCCACTCTAGGTGCACAACACGTGCTTGGTCATGGCCAAAGCCGAGGCGAACCTGAGCGCTGCTCCGAGGACACGAAGACGTGCTCGCGATTTTCACCCGGCATCGTCTGGGTCTGGCACTCACCTTCGACCGTCTCGCTCCAAATCCTGCATGTCATACAACAGCCCCAGAGAATCCCAGAGACCTACTTAAACTTGATGGCCAAGCATTAAAACCATGCAGAACTTGTTCGCCCCAGCTCCACCGTGTGCAGTGAGCCCGGAAGTGCCGAATCAACAAGTCCAAAGCCTCATGACACAACACCTACTGCCTGCGACCATCCACGGTGAACTCACCATGCTCGGCGCCAGGAAGCACCTTCTCCAAGAACCGAGGGCTGTGTATATGACATCTGGAATAATGCCCAAGCGTTGGGTGCAAAGCTAAGCATAAAACCAGAGCTTAGTCGTGCATCCAAACTCTGAACATTTTTGCAGAGAAGCAACCAGCCTCTGCTGTGCACCGACGTGATTTTTACACATATCGACTGCATTTTACTCTGCAGGCTCTGCAGGTGTCCGAGGACGCTGACCACATCAGCCGGCCAGGTTGACAAAGCCGTTCCAGGCCTGCTGGGATAACGCAGGCCCGTTGTGGCTTTCAAAGCCTGGTGCCAACATGGGCCTTGGGTTTGGGCCCTACCACCAGCACAGGGGATCTAGTGAATCTAGTGCCGCCCGCACAGCCTTCCGTCGGGCAGGATGCCCAACAGCCGGCCCAATCCGAGGTCAGGATCCTTGCCAGATCTTGCCAGCTTCCGGCTTCCGTCAAAGCAAAGCAAAACCCCTACTTGAGGCAACTGCACGCCGAAACCATCGAGCTCTGGATGGATGAGTTGAAGAATGAACACCAATCGCAGGTTGACTTCGAACCCATGCTTTGACGTACAACGAGGTGCGGTGGTACCTTACATGTATTTTTAAGAAAAGCCTGTCATTCTACGACACCGCGTCGCCGGCAGCTTCATGACCAGCTGAGCACTGACTGTGAGGCATGCATTCAAATTAAGACGAAATGCCACGCTACAGATCATGCTGAGGCAGCTGAGGGTGTAGCAGCAAGGCGTAGGCAGCCTTCGTGGCTCACATGGGTTTTGTGAGCTGGTGCGTAGTCCTCTATACACACACACACTCTCAACAATAGCGATACTCTGCAACATCTGCATCTGCTAAGCCAGCTCCAGCCAGGCAGCGATCTGCTAGCTTCCTGCTCAAAGGCATCAGAGGTTCCGGCGCCTGGGAGATGGCTCACATACAGTCAAGCTACCAAAGCTCTTCGTTTTAGAATGGACTCCAGCTGGTAGGGGCTGCTATGCTCGGATTCTCGGATTTCAGCATGCCGCAAATTCTGCATCCAGTTCTCGACTGCTGGCCTGGCCCGCAAGGCAGCGAAAAGTGTTTCGACGCAGCCAACAACCAGGAAAGGTCGGGAACGACATGCGAACAAGGACCCCTGCCGCAATCCGTGCTGACAGAGCATGTATTTAGTATCCTTGCATCAACGACGGCACCAACCGCAAGTCGAGAAGCCAGGTGTCAATGCTCAGTGCAGTTTTAACGACTATTTGTGGCTTTTCATCGCATCGATAGTCTTAGCCGGCAGGCATGAACAAGTGGGACAGACTCGTTTGTTTTTTTGCTGTCGCAGGAGGGTAGAAGGCTTTAGCATGTGCGTCCGTGCACTGCCTGTGCAAAGGATGGTGGCCTCTGCTGCTCGGCACAGCTAGGCTCCCAACCGCACAGTCTGGCCAAACATTGGCAATGGCAAGGTCCTGTGCAAGGTTTTGCGCCGCATCCAATCGGAATCATCAGGGTTTTGAGCTTCGGCAACACAGAATGACTTCATGCCCGCGCATACAAAATGATCGGCTGCGCATACAGCTTTACCTGGTGAAAGTGTGTCTAAGTCAGCTCTGCACGAGTACTGCATGGGCACTGTCATCGTAAACTTCGTGGCAGCGATTTCTGCATTTGGCAGCCGGTTTACCGTGAACTTCTACAGGTAGCAATTTATCAGTTCTGTGGTTTCCGCACGGCTCGGTTGGTGGAGGCCCTGCTGATGCATCTCGCTGAGGTGATTTCAAACTGCTTCCGCCTGCGCTGCCCCATTCTCCACTCTGACGCTTCCATGCAGGCTGTTTAAACACGCAGGCTGAACTCACCAAGACTGTCATCATCGTCGTCGTTGTCTCACGAGCTCTGGCGATACTGAGGCCGGTGCCACGTCCGTCGGCTCCCACACGAGGACAACCCCCTTCTGCTCGAGAGCCTTGTAAGCCTGCTGCTGTGGTGACTGGTGTGTCGGACGGATTGGGGGATCCTCTTAGAATCGCATCACATGGCGACTAACACCAGACCAGAAGCCACCACATGACCGGGCTTCTGGAACCAACAACCTAATGAGCGAACACTTTAAAGAACACACACACACACACACACACACGCACGCACGCACGCACACAGAGACACCAACATAAGAAGCCAAAGAACAAAATCAACAAAACAGAACCACACGCAGCAAACCTCCGAAATGATTCTGTTTCAGTTCATGCAGCCTCCAGCAGACACCCCTACCGCGCAGCATGCCTCGAAAAGGGCGCAAGCGAAACCATCCTCAGCGGCTGTACATCACGTCGAAGGTTCGGGGCGCCAAAAACTGTAAGGGCTGTAAGCTGTAAGGGTTCCGACTGCGCCTACTACTACTGGTGCTGCTGGTGCTACTACTACGACTACGGCTACTGTTACTGCTAGTGCTGCTGCTACTCGAAGTGAGCTGCTACCACGCCGAGCACTAGAAAGACGACTGCTAAGATTATAACCTCGTTGATACCAATGCGACGACGACGACCATCACTGTTCTACTACAACAACTGGCTACTTCTGCGACGACAGCTAGCTTATCAGAAAAATATAACTGAAATTGATAGGCAAGGGTTCTAGCGAGAATGCCTCGAAGCTGCGACTTGGACTCTTTCAGCTTTGCTCTAGCAGACTCTAGCAACCCTGAGGGACCCTCATCGGCCGGGCGCAGCACGTCCTCTGCCACCAAACTGCGTGCCCGGCGCTGTAGCAGCGAAGCGAAGGCCTTGGTCTTCGCGCTTGTGACGGCTTGTGGCTTCTTCTGGTTTAGAAATGTCCAGCATTGAGGATGTGTACGTTTGGAGCTTACGAAAGTTCCGGCAAAGACAACGGCCCATTGCTCACCGGCTTTTGCATCCCTTGCCTTCTTGAAAGACCGGTATGCTGGCGTCTGCGCGCAAATGTCGCGGCAGTCTCGGGCACCCAGTCGGCAGTGCAGGATGTAGTACTACGGGGGTCATCTCGTGCGTTTTTTGTGCTCACATTGACATGTCCCGGCAAGACTTGCGACGATGGTCTGCCTTGCGAGTAGTGATATGGATATGGAGGGCGTGACACCGAGAGGCTGCTGATGCAAATCGTACTGTTGGGGCGCACAGAAGTAGCTGAGCGCTGCTGCAGGCTGGGCGGAAACAGCTAGGTCCAGCTAGGTATGCTCACTGACGCTCTCTGGGTGCCTGGGCAGAGCCCAATTCAAAATCCGTGGCTGCCCTAAAGATTTCCTTGCCGACGCTGTCAAGTTAATGGTGGCACGGAAAGCTTTGGCACCAGCCATCTATTCAAAACGATTCAATTCCCAACACGTGCCTCACACCAGTCCGAAGGCTGCATGCACATTACGACTACGATCTTAGACCTAGCAGGTTTGGCGCGCGAGTCTGGCTTGACTGGCTTGTCTGACAGCGCTGCTGGCTTTCGGCATGCTGCGTCCTGGACGTGCAGCTCTTAGAGCTGCTCACGGCGAACAGTGAGACCGCAGCTACGAGCTGCCAGAAGGCCCCGAGGCATCAAGACAGCTTGAGAAGCATTGTCTTACTAACAACCCTGCAGAACCAGTCGCTAATTCTTCAACTCCCCACCTAAGCGGCCAGTGAGGAACTCTCACATGGCAAGAAACGCGTCCTGGGTCCACACTCCTGTGGCGGAGAATGCACTTGAAAGAAGCTGACTTGGCGATTTCGGGTTATGGGGATGTTCCGAATTCCAACAAGCCCCACGAAGCCTTGAGATCTGTCAATCATCACCCCCGCACTGCCCACTGACAGCAACGGCCGATGCCTGCATGAGAGCGATCACTGCTGTGCCATCCAGCAGCCCGCACACATCAAGCCCTTCTTGTCACGATCCTGCATCCATGCGTTTTTGTGCTTGTTTGTTTGTGCAGCTTTCGATGGAGACGGGTTCTTGCCCTTTGCTTATCATGCAGCATGCCTCAAGCATGACAAGCCCAGCTTCAGTCCTTGAGCTGGCGGCTCTGGCCGCATGAGGGGCACCTCGGATCCAACAGTTATGACGGAGGACGAGGGCGATCGACATGGTCAACCCAACTGCGTCTGATTCTGTAAAATGATTCGTCTAACAGTCTAACTACAATATCGCCTGCGTTGCCGTTGCGACGCCCATCCCCACGCTCAACAGCACCCTCATCAAAGTCGTCGTGATCTCTTCCATCACGGCGGCACGTGCGACTAGCACAACCAGCGCCGCCACCGGCGATACTGTTTATGGCGGCGACAGTTGCAACATTGGTTTTTGCCCACTGTGAAAAAGCAGCCGTCGCCTTATCAAGAAAGAACTGCCATGTGCTTGACTGTGCTTGCATCAGCAGCACACTGCAATCCGACAGTCGTGGCGGGCACATGACTATAATCATGCACCCCGCAGGGAAAGATGCTGCATGTTGCATTGGTCTCGGTGCCCGACAGCCCCACATTCGAGTTCTTGCGCTTCCGGCGGTCGGCCTTCAGCGGCGAAGGTGGCCCGGGGCCTTGCATCTGCGCAAGGGTCTCAAATTGTTTATCGGACGAGGCCAGCTGTGCTATTGTCTGAAGCTGTTGGTCCATGCATAGGAGGCCCCAACCCCAAAGGCTGAACTTCAGCGCACTGCATCCTCATGACCGCAGAATCCCAAAGTCTGCCTGCATCCTTGCCGTCCTTGCCCTGTGAGGCGACCTGTGGCGCCGTCCACTCCCGGTCAGGCTGCACCAAAGCCTCAGTTTGGCATTCAGACGAGGGCAATCAACATGTTTAGGAAGCTTCTCAGAAGTTTACGCCTGCCTGCAGGGCAGCTTCTCACAGACATCGCAATGTATTGGGTTCGACTCGCACACTCGCAGAGAGCTTGGTTAAGGTCTGTCCTGACCTATGAACTTATCCGCAGCACACAGCAAAGCTGCACCGTCGATGCTTACTTGAGATAGGGCAGCAAGTGACAGGCCCTTCGTTTCCTTTGGCGCCTGCGTGCACATTGACAAAGAACATCAAAGACCCCATGGCCCCTGCAGGAACCTTTGCAGCGCAAAATCGCCCAAACAACCTGTTCCGAGCAGCCATGAACTCGTAGAAATCCAAGGTGTGGTTCCCGTTGCTGTCGCCGGCCTTTACCAGGTCAGCGATGACCTTCTGCGGCAGCCTGGAGCATGATCATGCAACTGACAAGACCCCGATACAGTAGCGGGACATCACAAAAGGAATCGACAAACTGCGCGGGGGTGCACCACTGCATGGGCAAACGCCAGAGCTTGAACCAGCGGAATAAAACACAAATAATAAACGGTCTCGAAAGCGAGGGATTCCTGGGCTCTTTATCGCTTTGGGCCTCAAGTTGCAGAGTCTCTTTTTGATGGCTTGTTGGGCTCAGCACTCCCGTACAAGGAGCATGCGACACAACCTCGACACCAGTTGAAAGTGGTACTTTGACCATCAAAGCATAGCCTCGCATCGGCGAACCCTGCTTTTGAGACTCCGGCATGTCCCCGAACTCCTCGTCCTTCAGGGCTTCTAGGAGCTCCTTGACAGCGAAGGCGGAGCAGATTCCAACACTGTGGGGTTTTCGGAATGTCCTAAGTCCTAAGCTTTTGAATTCTTGGGCGGTCCTGCCGCGTGATCTTGCCATCGTTGTCCCGATCGAAGAACCTAGGATAGTGCAGCTGGCGACGAATGTGAAAACTCAGCTGTTCGCCTCAAGTGTTGTGGCTTCTCCTCGCAATGCATGAAGACAAAGTCTTGCCTTTCGATTGCATGGACCGACCTGGACCCAAAGCAGCACTCAGAGATAACTTCGAACGATCTCGCCGACAGGCGAGGCTAAATGCCGCAACTCCAACATCTAGACCACGCAACTTGCCAAATCTCCTGCGTATTTTCAATTGAATACTGTGCCATGTGCCTTGTTGACTTCAGGACATCAAGCCTGTCAGATGCTAGCTGTTAGGAGCTCCTCACTGGTACACCCCTGCATAGGTACAGTCGCACTGCTCGAGCTTTTGAGTTTGCTTGATGCTCGCTCTGCCAACCGCTGACATGCTGCGGCAGAGCCAGAGACCAGTGCCGTCTGAGGCACCGAAAGGCATGCCAGCAAGCAGCCTCTTGGTGGTAGTGTTTCTCCTCCAAGGCACTGGGACTGGGCGACTGGGGCCAATGATCGAAGGCTTCAACATGAGTGGGGTAAAGGGCCTGAACCATTTCAAGGTCTAGGGCCTAGGGCCGGGGCACGCGTGGCACTGGACTGCGGGGATTGGGGTCTGGATCCAAGCTCACCTTTGGGACAAGCTGCACAAGAGCTGTGCACCACCATGGCACCGAACAAAGCAACAACACAGGCTCGTCGTTGGTGCAGGTCAGGTGAGCCGCAAAGTGCGCCACCCCCGCTACCAAGAGTAAGGTCAAGCGAATGCGCTGGGATCGGGTTTCCGATATCATGCATAACATGAATGCGAAGCCCCCACAGCACCTCCAGGCAGGCAGCCAGAAATTCGGTGTAGCTGATTCCTTATCCGGCGTTCTGTCAAAGTGGAAGGGTTTCGGCTTCGGAAGGTTTGCAGAGAAGCCTTTGCATGGGATTGCGCAGATGGACTAGCATGCAAAAACAAAGCAGCCTTCACATGGGCCTGCAGTTAGTTGTGGGACCGACATGATCCGGAGCCCAGGAACGATTGTCACCGTTGCTATCCATCGCCTGGCAACAAGGGAATCTTCACATCACAGTCTTTCCCGAGCTGAACTTGCGGCAAAACCGTGGTCAACCCTGCACTGGGTTTTCTACACACAACTTTTCTCCCTATAGTCTATAGTCCGTACAGCTGCTTGTAAAATGAGAACTTCGGTGCTTTAACCGATGCTGAGATTCCGGTGCCAAGATGCCCGCCTACAGCCCACCCAGAACTTCCCGAAAACAGTCGGTCCACCGACACAAGCTTCAGCATGTCCCCATCGGTAGGACCAAAGACCTCAATGACTTCTTTGCACCCGATTAACGGGTGCGTGGTGCCGTGGTGCTCTTGGCGAACCCGCGATGTGAACTATCGTTGGCAGAAGGCTTGGTGGCTGGTGCCTTGTCTCTCTCAAGAAACTTTACTCGTCCTGCAAGCCTCTGACAAACAAGTGTGTGTCGTGGCCAAGCAAACAGCACACAAGCCACAATCCACGACCGCAAGACAAATGACCAAGCAAGTTTCAAAGGCCAGGGGACCGAGTTCTTGCGCTTGCCTTTGGCGCCCTTGCGCTTCCCCACCAAGGATATAGCGTGCTTGAGCTCGCTCAGAGAGACTTCCTCACAAGACTGGAGCCGAACGGATCAGTGGTTGTCAGGTGCCACGTTGCGAGGCAAAGCCAGATTCTGCTCTACACGCGACGCGAAAGGCTGCCCGAAGCTGCGACGGGCTGGAGAGTCTAGTCGACTGTCGCCTCTCTAGCGTGCAGGCAAAGGGACACCGTCTCCGTTTGTGTCCAGGGTGTGAAACGTTTTCGCAAGCTCCTGCAACATTTCCAGCTGACGTTGAATCAAATTCTCCCGTCCAGCGTCTTTGGGATGAGCTTTGCAAGATCTCTTCCAACTCTCGTCAACAGTTCTGCATGGCACACAGAAGAAATTCACGCTTTCCGTAAGACTAGGTTTCATGCGGATCAGTGACTGCATGGCTCCTGGAAGAATACCTTTTTTTGCTGCAGCCTTACAAGCAAGAACGCCTGGTAGTCTTCCCCTACACCGGGAGCCAAACTCCAGACTGGAGCCCCATCTACCTCCACTCCCTCCATGGAGTACACAACGAAGAACCTGAGAGAACCGTGTCCTTGATCTCCTCTTCTGGCAAGTGGCAGGCAATGACTTGCATGCATTTCCTGCGTCTCAAAGGCAATGACGAGTAGGTGTTTAATCTGTATGCTGCAGGCTTTCGCAAAAGATTGACGATATTTCAGCTTCGTAGTGTGGTGCTATTCGAGGTACCACAGTTTAATGCACGTTGAGCTGGAGCTACGCCTGCAAGCATGATCACTGCAAAAAAACCGAGGGCTCCTGGCTTAATTACAAGTCTTCACGCGAAATCGTCACTCGTAAAGGCCGAGTGTTCGATGCCAGGATTCTGGCTTGAGCTTGAACAGGGCTCGCCAAAAGAGCGAGGC
>CAJNDV010031826.1:15779-26272 GCA_905221635.1 Symbiodinium sp. CCMP2456 | reverse complement strand
TACTACTACTACTACTACTCCTATGATTGTTACTACCGAAACTTTGGGACCATTGGGAATTTTTGCCTTCCTGGTAGAGGGACCTTAATAATTAGACGAAAGGCTTTGGGGTCGATTAGACTGTGAGTATATAAGGACGCTAAGCGTCTAGGGCAATGCTTTTCCGGAACCTTTACTACACAATAATCCTGGACCTTAAAACCTACACCCAATATCCTAGACCCTAAATTCCAAAAGCCTGGACCCTAAACCCTAAACCCTAAACCTGAGCCTGAAACCCTGTACCCTGGACCCTAAACCCCCGAAGGAGACCGCCCCCCCGATGCCTGATCGCTGCCGAAGGCACGGACGGTAGAGCCTCCCAGGCTGGCATCACGGTTTTTTTTTTTAAGTGCAGCAACCCTTTCTCGTCATGACGGGTCTTCGGGCCCACTCAGGGTTTAGGGTTTAGGGTCTACGGCTTTGGAACAGTTTTGTGAGGATAGACCCAGGTTCTAGAAGCGATCCATAAACAGTTCTAGAAGGGTCTTAGACTATGCTGAGGCTTATGGTTGGAGAGGGTTTCAGGATTGAGGGATTAAGGTTTGAGAGTGGAGGCTAAGACTTTCAGGTTTTAGTTTAGGGTTTAGGGCGTGCAGCTTACCTTCCCGATGAATCAAAGCCTTGCCTTAGGGTTTAGGGTTTAGGGTAAACTCATCACTCCCCAAACCGTAAACCCTAAACCCTCGACAGCAACCCCCCGAACCCTAAACCCGTCCTTTGCTTCCGCCAAATTCGGATGGATCGTAAATGGTGTGGTCGATGTCCAACCTGAGGCAGTCGCGCTCTGAGCCCGGGATCTGCAAATATTGGAGTTTTGGGGTTTAGGGCTTTAGGATTTAGGGTTTTGGGGTTTAAGGTAAGCCCTAAACCCTAAACCTTAGTGGTTTGGAGTTTTATGGCTTGGGGTGTAGGCCTTGCAAAGAGATCTCCTCGAAGGGGTTCACAAGAGTTTCGTCTCGCAGGAACCTAAAACCAACAAGCCCGTCGTCAGAGGATTTCCAGCTTTATAGGTTAGGGTTTTGGGTTTGTCTGTATACGTTGGCCCCCAAGTACCTAAATAGGGATTGCTTTAAGGCCAAAGTCTGACTATTTGGGCACAAGGACCCTTAGGGTAATCTATTTTGATGTTGTTGCTATTGGAACTTACGTGCCCTACAATGAAGGTCTTGATGGGTCTCTGCATAGCAGGGCATATGTGATAGAGCACGATGAACCCTGAATGCCACAACCCTACAAGCCTTAAGACCTAAACCCGGCTCAATCATTTGGAGCTGCGGGACTCTTTGTTTTACGTGCCTTCAAGTGGGGGGATGGAGCCGCCGGAACACACTTCTTTGTGGATTGTTTTCTATTTTAGGGTCCCTGTTATACGGGTGCCGTACTATTTTTGGTGACCGAAAACTGAACGTGGACCCTAACATAGGGGCCTGGATAATTAGAATAGGGTTTTGCATGGGGCCCACTATACTATAATAGTATTATAGTTATAATAAAGACATAGTATTTGTAATTATATAGGCCCCTACATTAATTTAGAAGACTGCCTTTATGACTGCGGAAGGAGATCTTAGAGTCTTAGAGGACTTCTCAGAAGCGGGGTTTAGAACGCAAAGAAACCCTGTTTTTTCCGGCTGTAAGACTTAAACTTAGGGTTATGACACTAACATATACACCAAAATGCACTAAATCATGGGATCCTCATTATGAGGACCCCCGGTTCTCAACAGGATTTCTGCACCTCCGCTGTTTTGTGAACAACTACCGTGTCCGTGTGGGATTCCGGACAAGGGCATTCGGATAGCCGGTTGTGCTAATGTAACCCAGTTCAGGCACGATAAGACTTGGAATAGCAGATTGGGGTGGATCATAGTGCAACGAGGAATCCACCCATGCACCCACCATCCACCCACCACCCATCCAATCCACCCAAACCACCCACCCAGCCACTCAGCCACCCAGCCACTCAGCCACCCAGCCACTCAGCGACATACCCCCGCATCCCCCACCCACCCAGGACAATATGGGGATATATTATCACAGTACACTTTACGGGCACGCTAGAGCAGCTATGCTTAGCCATCACTCAGGCCTCTACAGTAAAGCCCCAAAGCCGCCAAAGTGCCAACCCCATCGAACGCCCACAACTACTCAGCGCGACAGCGCAGCCTCCAACCCACCAAGAAAGCAAAAGCCTCAAGCCTGTGAAACGAACTGATGAACGACTTTTTAAAACCTGGGGCTTGGGTTTCAGGGTTCAGAATATACCAGGTCTGAGCCCGAAAGCCCTAAACCCTGAAAGCAAAAACTCTCTGGGTTCGGTGCAACAAAAACCTGTTGAAATCCCCTTGAACGTGCCAGGGTACACCAACAAATTCTTGCCGATCCTGGGGGCGCCGGTGACCTTTGAGGATTTAGGGTTTCCGGGGTTTAGGTTTCAGGAGTTTTGGGCCCAGGGTCTAAGATGTAAGCTCTAGGTTGTCGGCAGGGCTGCTTAGAGTTGAGGGCTCAGGGTTTAGGGCGTGGGGATAGGGGCTTAGGGTTCTAAGATTTTGGGGTTTACGGAAGAGCCGCTGGTCAAGTGGTAGAGATGTCAACACCCTTGTCTTGAGAGACTTAGTATGACTGAAAACTTAATTCAGCATCATACACCTTAAACATGTTCGGTATACCATGACTAAGCACTATCTGTAACTCTGTAACCAATGAAAGTTTTAAGGCCTTCTAAGTTAAACCGGATCCTGAACATGACTTAAGATATAGACTCCCGCGTTTAAGGGGCTTGGGTTTAGGGTTGAGGGTTTGGGGCGTCCAGAGTCTTTGGGAACAACGTGGAGCCAGCTTGATCGTTCGGTGTTTGACACACGAGATGTCGTTGGCGCACTTTCCTGAAAGGGTTCAAAATCAAATGAGACCCGTCACAATGGAAGGACGTACGCCGGAATTCCTTCGATGGCGCTTTTACCGGCGCCTCGGCGATTGCAAAACCCCAAACCCTAAACCCCAAAGCCCTAGCTAGACCCCCCAACTACCCTATAATAGCTCTATTAATGGGCACTTGGGGGGTCCTGGTACAACCTGAAACTCTGAGCGCTTTCAGACTGCATTCGCCTAAACCACCCAAACCACTTCAACCAATATCTACCGAAAGGACCGGTTTAGGGCTTGGGGTTTAGGGACTTAGGGTTGAGGATTTAGGGTTTAGGGGCTTATCCGGCATCGCTAAAGCCTAAGCCCTTTACTTTAGGGCTTAGGGTCACCACGGTTGACGTACGCTCGATGACACGAGCAATTAGGTCTAGTTGGGATTTGGAATATAAGTTAGTACCCAAACTAGGATCAAAACTCAATCACTAGGCTCGTTCAACGGAGCAGTCCGAAACCATCAAGCACTAAACTCACCAGAAACGATCGGCACCCTGTGAAACGGCCAGAGATGCTGTTAAAGAAAAAGAGAGAGAGAGAGAGAGAGAGATATATATATATATATATATATATAGCAAGCCTAGACAAATCCGACGACAACCTACAGCTAGACCACTCCCTAAACACAAACCCGTCCCTAAACCCTAAACCGTAAACCCTAAACCCTGAACCCTAAACCCCTAACTCGGCTCCCCGCACAAATGGATCGAAAAGGTCCCACCAAGTCAAGGCAAAGAGGACCGAAGCGGCTGGCACCTAAACAGGAAGCTCCAAACGGCTTGTCGCTTTTGTAGGTAGTTAGGGTTTAGGGTTTAGGGTTGGTTTAGGGTGAAGGTTGAGGGTTCAGGGCTTAGGGTGTAGGGTTTTGCACTATCGAAGCCTAACAAACAGTTACCAATACTATTTATTTTAGGCTTTCTTAGTCTAAGCAAAGTATACGACATAGCCCAAAACCCTATTCTGACTACTGCGGCGTCAGTACCCAAAACCCTAAACCCTATCAACGCCCTAAGCCCTGGAGGCCCTAAGCCCCTATCGCTTTATGTAGGTGTTCAAGGCTTCAGTTCTCTCCTGTTTAGCGGCGCCGGCTGTAACCTTTGAGCACAGCCAACCTGCTTTTCGGACTCGGGTTTAGGGATTGGGGCTTTATGGCTTTGGGGTTTAGGGATTAGGGTTTAGGGCTCAGGGTTTTAAGGTCTTAGGGTTTAGTTTAGGGTTTAGGGATTCGTGGTTGTTCTCGTGCTGCAGGGCCCGACATCCTACTATTCCGTAAGTCCAACTTGTACGTTGCAGTTTTGGCAAATTCATATGGGTGCGAAGGTTAGGGTTTAGGGTTTAGGATTTATCTAACAAGGCATCCCTTGTGTAGGTATTCAGGCATGTGGAAGTGCATGGGAGGAAATCGACAGATTACACAGCCGCGCGGAAGGGGCCAACCCCAAAGCTTAAAGGCACTACTCTATCGAACGTTAAACCCCAAAGCACCAAAAAGCACTAAAGCACACCAAAACTCAGAAAAAAAAACACCAGCGCAAGCAACATCCCGGTTGAAGAAAAAACAGAAAAATACCGAAAGACAAATGCACAAACACCTGAAAGGCAGAACCCTCTTAACATCTCAAAGCCCAAAACGCCTGAAACCACCCACACGCCTACACTTTTCGACGCCCCCGCAACGAAAATACACCCCAAGAAAACGACCAAAGCCGAACACCCCGCATAAACGCTCCCCCTAAATTCTAAACCTGGGCCCTTAAACCCCTTTTATCGAACCTTTGGAGGTGTGCCTTCGGACTGCCAGCGGCTCATCGCCAGATCTAGAGGGGGCGAAGGAGAGACCTGGGCTCGGGTCCTGGGGCTGGGCTTATGCAAGACTGATTATCTATAGCTCTTCAAGGGGGGTTTAGGGTTTAGGGTTTAGGGTTTAGTCTTCAAGGTTAATGCATGATTGAAGTCATTCTTACACGGGTGTTAGGTGTATGCATACTGACACACACGCACATGTTGACCTGTTATGTAGTGTTTATTATCGGTTTCCTTCCCTGTAAAATATGTTTGGCATTGTTCGTACATGAATACTGTGTGTGTATATATATATATATATGGGATAGGGTAGTTCTCTAAATCAGGGTCCCTTTTTAGGTCCCCAATATACTACGGCCCCCTTACAAAAAAAACACCCTAAACAAACTCATGTAGAGAACTACCCATGTTGATTATTGCTGGATTATTGTATGTTGTTGGGTGTGTTTTGTCTCTTGATGACGGGTGGCTGTTGTGCTTCTTGTTTGTTGGCGCCTCTGTGTATTTGCGCTTAAAGGGAGCATTTCTTTGTTGCTACATCTCTAGGGTGCAGGATTAAGGGGTGTGGTCCGTTGGTGTGGGGATGGCCTGGAATTAGTCGGCTCATACAAGCGGCCACGATGCCACGTCCATAGTAATTGTAGGGTTTAGGGTTTAGGGTTGCGAAAAAAAAGAGGGGTAATTTACATGAGTTCAACTTCCAGGATCGCATTGACGTGTAAGACCCCAAGAAATTTAAATGTTTGCTGGCTGGCGGGGAAATGCACGGCTCTAAAAAGGCTTTTGGTTGGCCGGTGCCCCAGAGTAGGATCCCTAAACCCTAAACCACAGAGTAGGGTGTGCTGCTTCGGGGGTAGAGCCAAACTGGGCTGCAGGGACTCTATACGAAACAAACACTTCGCAGAACCCCAAACCAAAAACCCATTGGGGGTTTAGGGTTTAGGGGTTTAGGGTTTAGGGTCTCAGGGTTCGTGTAGATATGTGGGTACAGTTTAGGGTTGAGTTTTAAGGTTGAATGCAAACCTAACAAACCATTCCGTCCGTAAAACCCTAAAGCCCAAAGCCACAACCAACCTATCCCTAGAGGCCGGGTGCTCTCCTGTCTCAAACCTACGAGTAGGACCCAGCCAAAACGCACGACAAATGTGCGCTGCAGGTTTACGGTTTAGCGATTTGGGTTTAGGGATGTAGTTAGGGTTTAGGGAGGTGCTTTCAGCGCCTGTAAATGCCGGGCTGCCATCGTAGCGTTCGCCGCTGGGACCTGCAATGCGAAAAACATAATCTAAATCGAAACCCTAAACCCTACACCCCCTTCATCCTAACCCTAAACCCTAAACCCTGCGCCCTCCATCATCCTTCGTCCTAGAAGCTTGCAGCCAAGCTCTGAAACCCTGGAACGAACCAAGACCTCTCCATCTTGAACCTTGAGGGGGTAAGATGGGCTGTCGGACGAGAGAGGGGAGATCAGAACGGGATGGGACGGCGGGGTGGGTCCTGCTAAATCCTAAAACCCCTAAACCCTAAATAGACGCTATAAACCCTTAACTTAAACCTAAACCCTAAAACTAAACCCCTAAACCCTAAACCCCATCAACATCCTAAAAACCTTCTAACAAAAAGCCTAAAAGCGCTTGAGCGCGGCCTCCCCCTCCGAGCCCGTATAGCCCACTGAAGGCTTTGCGGCAGGCTCCTGGTTTAGGGTTTAGGGCTCAGGTTTTTGGGGTTGGGGGTTTAGGGTTTAGGGAGTTTAGGGTTTAGGGCTCAGGGTTTTGGGTTTAGGGTTTAGGGCTCAGGGTTTTGGGGTTAGGGATCTTAGGGCTTAGGGTTTATCGGGTTTAGGGCTCAGGGTTTTGGGCTTTTTTTTTAAAGTGCAATGGTCCCTTTGGCTCCGCCGAGGCAGTAAAAGACCCGCCTGGTGCAGGCGGGATTAGGGTTTAGGGATTTTAGGTTTAAGGTTCAGGGTTTAGGGGGGGGGGGTTTAAGGTTCAGGGTATCGGGGGTTTAAGGGTTAAAGGGCTTTTTTGTGGCACTGTGAAGGGCTCCTTGCAGGCATCGGCCCGCGCGGCAGCCAGGGCCTGTGAGCTTACCAGTTGCAAATAGTCTCCCCAGAGAGCTCAATACCCCTTAATTAAGGAATATACCTAAAATCATAATATGAAGGCCCCTATAATTTAAGGCAAGGTATATTCCTTAATTAAGGAATATACCTTAAATCATAGTATTAGGGCCCCTGTAATTTAAGGCAAGGCATATTCCTTAATTAAGGGGTATTGGGCTCTCTGTCTCGCTCCATTGGGGCGTGCTAGTTGCTGATTATGAGGATTCCTTTAAGGGTCCTGATACTTTTGTAAGTATACGGGCGCTTTTAAGGGCACTAGCTATAACGGCTCCTTTAGGGGTACTAAGTATCTGGGGTCCTTTCAGGGGTACTAACTCTAAGGGCTGATATGAAGGGTACCAATTCGAAGGATTTCTTTAAGTTACTGACTATATAGGGGCACTGCTTGTAAGGGCTCCTCTACGCGTACGGTTCCTTTTAGAGTTCTATAAGGGCTCATTTTAAGTGTGCGACCCTTTGAGGGTTCTATTGGGCCTTAACCCTTAACCCTAAACCCTAAACCCTAAACCCTGAACCCATTGAAAGGGTGTTTTTTTGAGCACCTGTTTTCCAATCTGCAGCATCTGAGAAATGAAGGGTCAACTGCAGTGGAGAATGTCGTCAACCTGGGTGCTGTCATGTGAGCTGTAGAGTTCCTTAAGGACGAAATGAACCCCAAAAGGTTTTCAGGTTCATATACCATAAGGTTCATATACCATATAGGGATTCACAGTATAAGGGTATAGGGCCCCTACTTATAAGGGTCATTTGGTCCCCAAGGTTTGTTTTGTCGGATGGGGGGGGGGCGAAGTATCCTGTCTGACCCAGCTTCCCTATGGGGATCTCCGAGATGCAGATGTTGCGAAGAAAAGGTTAAGGTTTAGGGGTTAGGGTTTAGGGCTCAGGGTTCATAGGGTTCAGGGATAAGGCCTTATAAGAACTGCAAGGGTACTATACACAAAGCTTCAGGTGCTGTGGAAGGGTGTCGGGTTTCATTGGGGTTGCCTTGTTGTGAGTTATGGTTTCCGGCTCAGGGCTTCGGGCTTTTAAAGAGAAGGGTTGAGAGCGAAACAAACGGATGCCCAGAATAATAGACTAATGTAGGGGCCTTAATAGTTAGAATAGGGTTTTGGGGCCCATTATACTATAAAGATATTAAGGAACCTCCCAAAATAGTATAGGTAATTATGTATGCCCCTATATTATCTACCTGCTTGAGACTTGAGAAGGATGCTCGCGATGCAGTGGCTTGGTGTCAAGTATTTCCATCTTCTTCCGGCCGTAGAGCCGTACCAGTAGGTGCAGATGAGATATGAAAGGTTTAGGGTGTAGGGTTTAGGGTTTAAGGCTATGATCTATGAAAGGTTCAGTTGGATGCAGCATTGTAGCATGAACCAATGGCAAAGACGGTAAAGAGCAAATTGGCAAACAAAAATGACGGAAAGTCGTCGAGGTTCACGCAGAGCCGATACAACAAACGCTCTATCCTGGCGCGAGCTGCCCTCGCAAACTCCGGATCGTCGTCCATGATGAGTCGGCCTTCATGACAAACACACTCATCGCCTTCATGCGTGATCTCATGCTGGAAGCAACGCAATACCGAATTCGTGTGCGACCCCGCGGAGGATAGCGCTTTGATCATTATGGGCTCGATGGGACCAATGCGGCCGTGCATGCTTCGGAACAGACGGACGTTCCGGTCGATGTCTTCCTGGCCAGTTGGCTCCACGGCAGTTGCTTGCACCCTGGCATCTAGCCATCTAGCGGACACAATGTCGCCCAACAAGTCATCAACTGGATTGATGCCGCTTTCAGGCACCAAGAAAACCTCGAGCTTCAAATCCCCAGACCCTGTATCGTAAAAACCGACATTCGTTTCGAAAGTGCAAGGATGCTCCGCAACTCCATTACTTTAGGGGCCTGAATATTTAGCAATGGCATTCCTTAGATAGGATAAGGCTCCTGTTGTAACAACATAGCATGTTGCATCCCCCTTGAATAAAACTCAAGGCCACAAAAACACCCAAACCCTAAACCCTAAACCCGAAACCCTGAACCCCAAACCTTACACCCCAACCCCAAAACCCTTTAAGGACTCAGGGCTTAAAGCTCAGGTGGGGGGCTATAGGACAAGGGATCTCTGAAAAGAACCCCTATAAGAACCTCTGAGGGAACCCTTCAAAGAGCCGATAGGGCTTCCAGGTTTAGAGCTTAGGGGTTCTGTGGCATATAATCCCTGGAGGTGTAGGGCTTAGGGCTTCACTGCGACCACTTGGGTGATTTGGGTTTAGGGTTCAGAGTTAAACAAGTAAACCCTTAGTCGTAATCCCAGGATGCAGCAAGTCATGGATGATGACGAATTACGGGAGGAGCGACTTTGGATAGGGGTGTAGGGCTAGTAGGGCTTAGGCTCGTACTTGCAGTTGCGGGGTTACTGCGGATTGGGTCTAGCTATGGCTTGGGGGTTGCAGTGGTAATACGGAGAACGCTCTGCACAAAGCCCTACCTACAGTCCCTATTGTAGTTCCTCTTATTGGTTTAACCAATTATATACTAAGGAATTTATAAGGTATCCCCAACAAGGAACTACAATGGAGACTACAGGTAAATCCAAACCACAACAACTTACTCATCAACCCTGTGCTGGAAGGCACTGCCTGGATGGCGGCCTCATTGGGGTTGCAGCCGCTTTGCAAAAGCCTCCAGGCAAAGGGAAAGGGATCAGATCAGGCAGTCATATGGAAGTTTCCGAAAATAGGGGACCCTAGTATAGTACCCTAAATATTAGGATCCTTATTATACGGACCCCAAAATAAGGTACCCTAATTTTTGGAAACTCCCACATGGGTCTTCGGCTGAATGGGAGTTCGACATCCAGGAGTGAGGGGCGGCTTTTTGATCGGTTTAAGGTTCAGGGCTTCGCGTTCAGAGCGACAGTTCGGGGCTGAGGGTCGGGTAGGCTTCTGAGTCAAGGGCACATGTTTTGGAAAAGTTCTTGGGTTCAGGTTGGTAGGTTTAGTCTCCATTGTAGTTCCTTTTTGGGGATACCTTATAAATTCCGTAGTATATAACAGGTTAAACCAAAAAAACTACAATGGAGACTATAGGTAGGTTTAGATGTAGCTTGACAGGGTGAGGTGTTCGGTTTAAGTTCAAAGTGCATCCGAGTCCAAGTCCGATATAGAAGCAGTAGTGCCCAAATCCTGAAGGATTTTAGTTTTGGGTTTAGGGTTTAGGGTTTGATTTCAGGGCGCATACTCCTCACCCACGAAAAAGCAAGAACCCCTGTCACCTCGCCCTTGCCATCCAGCTCGAACAAAAATGTCTAAGAGCTCCTGGGCTCCTGCAAAGCTTTCCCTAACCCCCCCAGGTACCTACTATATAGAGCCCTATAGGCTCTAGTACCCTATATGGGCGGTTGTCAAAATTAGGGAAAAAGGGTACCCTAAATATTAGGTGCCGTATTATAATAAGGACCCAAAAAGGGACCATAACTTTGACAACCACCCATATAGTAAGTGCCTGGGGGGTTTGGGTTTAGGTGTCGGCGACCCAGCGGTCCCACCGCTTCGAGCACCTGGCCCTTCTCCGGTTTGCGACGGGTCTAGGTTTAAGGCTTAGGGTTCAG
>CAJNDV010031825.1:33177-45006 GCA_905221635.1 Symbiodinium sp. CCMP2456 | reverse complement strand
CCCTAAAACCCCTGAACCCTAAAACCCCTAAAACCCTAAAACCCCTAAACCCTGAACCCTAAACCCACCCTACACCCTAATGTTGCTTGGAGTCCTTCGGGCGCGTGAGTGCACCAAAAAGCAGCGAGCCGTCCCAATCTCAGAGGGCTATAAATCGCCGATGTGTCAGGCTTTTGCCGTGCTGCTCGTTCCTTCGCAGCATACTGTTGATACTGTTGATACTGTTGAGTTAAGAAAGAAGCTGTTCCCTCATAATCCTTCTCATGCTACACAAAAGAAACCCCGGAGCCCTGTTCGAGGTTTAACAGGCCGCCGTAGTGAGCATTTCTCGATTATGTATAGCTCGCAATAATGCAGTACTGTCACTTGAAAGTCCTTGATATGGTATACCCCAAACCTTCCCAAAAGCCATGTTCTATTGAGTCAGGCCCCTATGTCATAGAACCCTCAGAGCAGCCCTTACAAACCCTTTAATGCACCCGCAAAGGAAGCCCTATTCCAATGATTACAGCCCTACATGTAAAGACTCTTAGAGAAACCCTTAAAGCACTCAAGGAGCCCAGGTAACAGAACGCTATATAGAGACCCTGAAAGGAGCCCAATAAAGACCCTGAAAGCAGCCCTCGTTCATGAACCTTCTTTTAATTATTATGGCCTCTGCTCTAAACCCAACCCTTAACCCTAAGCCTTAAACCCTAAACTCTAAATCTTGAACACTGTACCCTAAACCTTAAACCCTAAACCCTAGCCTTGAACCCTACCTGAACCCCAAGAGTATGGAGAATAATAGCCTTTAAGCGTCGGGCCATTATTTTACCTACTTTGAGGGGGTTTAGGTAAGCCCCAAGGCACGCCCTACTTCACCGACTTTGCGACCGGTGCATACTCTGTGTGCCGCGTGGTGGCAGATGGGGCTTAGGGCTTCGTTTAGGGTTTGGGGGCTTCATCAATCAAGTTCAAGGACTCCTATAAGGGTTCCTGTTAAATTCTAAACCCTAAACCCTAAACCGTGATTAGAAGGCCCTTAAAAAAAAAAACGTGATTAAACGGATCTCTGAGAGTTCAGGGATTAGGAGATCAGGCTGTTAAGGACTTAGGGTCTAGGGTTTAGGAGTTTCGGGAGTACGGGGCTTCGAATTTAGGGCCTCGGGTTTAGGGTTTATGGGTCCGGGGTGTTCTTTAGGGTTTGGGCTTGTTTCGGTTTATGGTTTCGGCCTCTTGTCTCCTCTATCCATTGCCCAATGCCCATCCAAAATCATGGAAGACTCCTTGCGCCAGAATCCCCGGATTTAACCCTATAAGGGTTCAAGTACCTAATAATCATATACTCTCCCAAATGGTAACCTACATAGCTACTATCCGAAGCCTAGGTACTTAATTCGTCCTTCTTTGGAGTTCTGATGCATCCGTCTCAGAGAGACCCTTGCGGTAATCATGTCGGGTTCAGGGTTCCCAAAGGCTCCATGTACCTTTATCGTTTATACTTAGGCCTTAAAGGGGTCCATTTATTGGTACTTTACGGCTTAAGTATCTACTATATGGGCACATGGAGCCTTCGGGGTTTGGGGTGCAGGGCTCAGGGTTTAGGGCTTCACCTGAGCCGCGAAATCTCTAGACTCTAGATTGTCACAAAGGGTCCTAGGCACTGTTGTGGGGGATACTTCCGCAAATCATGATAGTAAGTCCGGATATAGAGACCCAACATTCTACTATATAGGTACTTTGAACCCTTTGAGTGTTGAGGACACAGGTTAAGAAGCCATCGCAATAGTAGGAAACCTCCAAACAGCCCAAGGTACTATTTATAGACTGTATACCCCAAAGTACCCATAGGCCCTAAAGTAGTCCCTTTTGGGGGTTCATATATAGAACCCTATAAGGTAATCCCAAAAAAGGAACTACTATGGGGCCTATGGGTAGGTACTATTTTGCATTCTTGGAGCCCTGGGGTTTGGCAGTTCAGTAGGACTCTAGAGCACAATGGGTTGTAGCGTTGCAGGGATTTCGGGTTTTGGGACTGGGCAAGTGGGAGTTTCAGAAAATTAGGGGTACTTTATTTTGGGGTCCTTATAATAGGGATCCTATTATTTAGGGTACTATATTAGGGTCCCCTATTTTCGGAAATCCCCAAGTAAGTCTCAGGCATTTTAACCACATGCCAGTTTCTGTTCTTTAGACAGCAAACCCATGTCGTTAGAACACATCGCGCTTAAGGACACGGTGGTGGCTTTAATCCCATCGCAGGTCCGTACGTATCTGACGAGGAATTCTACTGACTGAACCGTACCTTACCTTAACCCACCAAAACCTGCTTTTTTGTAGGGTCCCTATCAATGCCCTAGTACGGTCTATAATAAGAAGCTACATAAGGGTCGGTTATGGTAGCTCAAGATAGACCTCAAGACGCGAAGCCAAAGACCCTGAACCCTAAACCGCAGACCTTAACAAAGCCGTAGCAAACTCTAAACCGCGCCGAACCGTAGTAGAGGCCTTATAGAAACATTTCACCTTCAAGTAAACCGTAACACCTCGAAAGTACCCCCAAGTACTCCAATCTTAGGGTTTGGGGTTTAGGGAAGCACCATACTTTGAAGGGGATTTGTTGATACCTGCGAGCTTTCAGCTTCAGTGCTTGCAGCCCTTTCTAAAAACCTTGTGAAGCATGCTCAAACCCTAAACCCCAAAACTCTAAACCGCATAAAGCCGCATAAAGCCCTAAAGCCCAAAACCCTAAACCAGGCGACGTTGTTTGTGGCCGCTGCAGGTCCACCAGTTTTTTGGGGTTTGGTTTCGGGTCTCCTTCATACTATCTGAATTTGCAGGAACGGGAATGTATGACTATACATAAGTATAGTAAACAGATCGAAATTACATATATATATATATATATGAAACATATGCATGCATGTGTATGTCTGTCTATCTGTCTGTCTGTCTGTCTGTCTGTCTGTCTGTCTGTCTGTCTGTCTGTCTGTCTGTCTGTATATATATATATATATACATGAAACATATGCATGCATGTGTATGTATGTCTGTCTGTCTGTCTGTCTGTCTGTCTGTCTGTCTGTCTGTCTGTCTGTCTGTCTGTTTGTATTTATGTATGTATGTATGTATGTATGTATGTATGTATGTATGTATGTGTGTATGTAATGCATGCATGCATGTATGTATGCATGTCTGCCTGTGTGTGCGTATGTATGTATGTATGTATGTATGTATGTATGTATGTATGTATGTACGTAGGTATGTATGTATGTATGTATGTATGTATGTATGAATGTATGTAATGCATGTATGTATGTATGTCTGCCTGTATGTGCGTATGTGTATGTATGTATGTATCTATGTATGTATGTATGTATGTATGTATGTATGTATGTACGTATGTATGTATGTGTGTATTTTGTATGTATGGTATGTCTGTCTGTCTGTCTGTCTGCCTGCCTGCCTGGCTGTCTGTCTGTCTGTCTGTCTGTCTGTCTGTATGTATGTATCTATTTCTGTAAGTTTTTCCTTCAAAGGGGTTCTGCAGGGGTGAAGCGCTCAGGCATGACGACTTAATTTATGGGGTCAGGGATTTAGGGAGATGCGTCGTCAGCATAGCTTAAATTCCAGAACGCGAATGCATCAATTGGGTGGTCTGCTGTTACCAGTTATCTTTCAGCTGCGGGTGCCAGGAGCCGATCGGGTTGGCAGCGGCATGCGTTAGTGCTGAAGGCTTATCACAATCTGAACTGCACCTGGCAACGCAGCGCGCGTGTCACACATACAGAGATCCATGATTGCTGGCCAGCAGTGTGCTGACAAACACGATGGCGAGATTCGAAGCATGATGATGAGCATTGCGGTGCTTCTGTACATGTTTTGCAGTGTGGTACTTCTCCTGGTACGTGATAGTTCTGGCAACATTAAGCAGACCCTCAAGTAGGTAGTGTAGCTGCGGCTTCTACTGTAGCACTGGGAGCAGGATTGCGGTTCACGGAAGACCTTCAGCAACTGCTTCCTGATCGCATACGTGTGGAACCAGCCCACTACCATCGACATTTCCGCGAAACACTGTCGCAAGTTTTACAAGTCCCATTCCGCCCCACATCGTTGGTCCGTCGTCTTGGCATTCTTCGCCGTATGTTATAACCGCAACAGCAACAGTGTGAGCAAGTCCCGCTGTCCGAGCCAGATTACCGCTGGTGCTGCTGCTTGTTGCAGAAGTAGGCGTGCTCGCTGTCGTCGTGGCATTGTCATCATCGTTGGGCAATACATAACTGTCGGATTTCTCCGGAAACGCTGCCACCGCCGCCTAATACGTAAACTAGATGGGTCGCATCTGGCCAACAGGTCGGTTCTTATCGAAGTAACAATTCAGTTGCCGACTCTTGACAACCGCTCCACCTCGCACAGGAGTTGAGATAGTCGTACACATCATCTCTTTGTGCTGTTCGTCGGCTAGAATGGGCGAATAGCTACACGCCCTCTCTTCGTAGTGGAGGCCCCTATCAATGGTGTGTGTCCAGGATTGAAGACGCTTAGGTCAGGGTTGGCATTCTTGGCTGTCTTGACGCCGGACTTGGACGGCATCAAATGAGGGTACTAGCGGACCGCATGTCTATCATTCGTTCGCGGTTGCACTGGCTGGCTCAACATGAACCTGGCATGCTCTGACAAATTGCGAATCTCCCGAAGGTCGCAGGTATGAGCAGTTGCGAGGTGCGACAGACAAGTCTGATGCATACGCAGACAAGGGCACAAGCCGGGTTTTGGACGGTTGCAAGCCACCTTGTGCTTCGATGCGGTCTTTCACTTTCAGCACCATTGCGCAAGTGCGTTGCGACAAATCCCTGCCAATTGCTTTCAAACCTACTTCAACTAAATGCGTTCGTATCCAAAACCCTAAACCCTAAACCCTAAACCCCGGCATCACAAGAACCATGCAGAACCGCAGCACTTGAAGCTGCAAGCTTCGGGGTGTGAGCGTGGGGATTGGCGTCCAAGGGATGTAACTTTAACATGCCGTTTCCCCGGTGAGCCGATTCAAAAACAATGCCAAACCCGCATCATCTGCAAGTTTGACCCGCATCATCTGCAAGTTACAAGACCACTGCAGTTGAAACCATCAAGTCCCATCCGAAATCAACAGCAAGCCTTGGCGCAGCTTACCACTGGCAAAGAAATACGTGGATGCCAACGAGCCGCTGAACCGTTTCAAGGCCAACCCGGTTCTGGTAGTCATTGCCGTGTTCAGAAGGGCTTATTGACAGAGCTTCAGCAGCGCTACTTGCGTTTATCGGGCGTGGTCAGAGATCGAGCTGGACCGGCTCTATAAGCGGTTGAGACCGTCGGGCAAGAGCTGTGTTCTCAGGTTTCATAGCAGGAGGGCGAAGGGATTCATTGTGAGACAGCTGGGTCTTGGCTGGAACCCATTCAAGTTGAAGCTCGCTACCTGGTAGTTTGACCGCCACTGCACTAAGGATTGGACTGGGCGAAGGATGATATGAAATTCAAGACACATGTATAAAGGTTCAGGTTGTAGATGACAAGTTTGTATAACCAGAAATTCTGTTACATGGGTTCGTATGCAAACATAGAGCCGCTGCCAACATGTAATATAACGAGGCTTCGTTGACTTGAAAATGCCTAACGGCCAAGCGTGGCTTGTCCAAAAAGATAATTCCCGACATAGCCGTCGTCACACCTGCGCCGCGAACCCTGTTGTAGAAGGGATCGTAGAAGGACCTGATAAAAATCCCTCTCGAAGCTCATAACAGTACACCAAGCCTTAAAACATGCTTTCGAATTTTTGTCATGTGCAGGTTGGGAAGTACCTGTTGGAGCGCACGCTCATTTATGCTCCAAGGTGCGGAGAGCGATTGAAGCTTTTGGCACATTGGGTTCAGGGTTCAAGGAGGTTGGTATTCCACGGTTCACAGAGTGATTGTGTCGTTTATTGGTTCTGCCAACCATCTTTGCGCGAATGCAGGGCTTGATAAGGACCCAACACCACGACTACGAACTTCTGCACACCCCAATCGGGCTTGCACGCAAATGTCGATTCTTGAGTTGGAAGTGGGAATGCCACTGTACAGTTTTCTCTCTCAAGAAATAGCGGAAGACAGGTCAGGATGCCAAATATAGCCAGATCGAAAGCCTTGAGCCTGTAACCTTCCTCCTCCATGGTCTTCTGCCCTTCCCCGAAACGGAAGCTAGAATGTTGAGATCAGACTCGGAGTCTGTCCTTGAGGTCGTAGTGTTCGGGGATTCGGAGTTCAGGATTCGGTCATTTCTGTGATGGGAGTTCCAGACTCCTAACACTTCTCTCAATCCATTGCCTGCCAGGTGTTGCAACTATGGTGCTTCCAGCCCGGAATCCCAGTGCAGTTCCACTAAGTTAAGGCTGCATAGATTTCCTGAAGAATGCATCCTAACCGCCCAGAGACCTAAATCGACATGGACGGCTTGAGACTCGAGATGCTATCCTAACCTCAGTGAGCCCAAAACCGCCCCCCTGACTGTGTCTTCACTGTTGAGATATACACTAGTCACTATACTCGTGACACGTTGAGATCTCGTTGTTTTGCCTGAACTAGCAGCAGGCCGGGTGCTTGGGTGGTGTTGCTGGTATAGTGACCATACCTGAAACCCTAAACTGAGTGTTGAGGCCTGGACGCGGAGCCTATTCTCGGATCCATTGAAGGGTAATCAAGCACCACGCATGACAGCTGTGGACCCAAAGACCCAAAGCCCAACTCACTAAACCCTAAACCCTAAACCCTAAAACCCTAAACCCCAGACCCTAGACCCTAGACCCTAAACCCTAAACCCTTAACCCAGCCCTAAGCCCGGCAGAAACTGTCCTGCCTTCCTTCCCAGGGGCGGCGTTGTCGAAGAGGAGCTCGGATGATACAGAGGCCCCGGCCCAGGGTTTAGGGTTTAGGGTTTAGGGTGTAGGGTTTAGGGTTTAGGGTTTAGGGTTTAGGGTTTAGGGTGGACATACCGAGTCAAGTACAGCGACAATCTTCTGCAGTCTTTGCTATATACCGTCGTGCATGTGGTACCAAAAAGAGTGTATCTCGAACTCGAGCGTTACCGTCTAGCTTCTGGGCAGTTGCTTGAATTTGATATGTGCATATCACTGTACCTGTGCTTGGAAAGGGAACCTGAACATGTTGTCTTGTTGCTACCATATTCGGCAACCCTAAACCCCTAAACACTAAACACCTGCTACTTTCTTGTCACTCGGCGCACCGTGGAGCGCAACAAAGACCGAAACGACCCCTAGAGGGTCATACCCTACCCCTCTCAGGGGGGTGAATGGTTTTATGGTTAGGATCTGCTAAAGAAATGTAGGTGCCCTAAAACATGATAGGTGATGACCTTACTGGTGGGGGAGAAACCCTCTCTCTTCGGCAGCAGATCGTCACAGGAAAATACCGAATATCAACGAGCCTGGAATCGAAAGACCCTGGAGGTGGTAGTGGTGGGGTGTTCAAAGGACCTGAAAGAGAGATAGTCCAAACCCTAAACCCTAAACCCTAATTAGGAGGTGCTGCGGTGGCATGCCGGTCGTCTTGTCAGCGCGTGACTAGCAAGCCAGCTCCCATCTGGCAGCGCTCACACTTACATCCGGGTTCCTTGTTCCCCTAAGGGTCCAAGTAATGTAGTAGGGGCCTCAATACTTACCTATACTATTTGTTATTATAATTATAGTACAGTGTTCCCCAAAACCCTGTTCTAATTATTAAGGACATTAATTACGGTGGGGTTCCTTGTTCCCCTAAAGGTCCAAGATGTAGGAACGTGATTAAGAAACCCTGATCCTTTATTCGGGTTCTCAGTTTGAGCCCTAATATATTGGGGTTAGTTCCTTGCATTTCTACTATCCGAAAGCTAAGTACCTAATTATTGGGTCCTGTGGACCCCTAGGGGTTCCGTGCTTAACTACAGCACGGAAGTCCACAACTGATTGTCTAAAGCATGTTCCAATCATTACAAGACCGCCGCTTTCTGTCAGCCTCCCTGCTTGGCCTTAGGGTTTAGGGTTTAGTACCCCGATGGCTCCATGTACCCACATAGTTATACTTAGACTCTGAGGTAATTGCCTTACAGGGAACCCCCTTGAGGCCCCAGTATATACTATATGAGGACATGGAGCGTTGGGGTACTGCAAGGTTTGCCCACGATGCTCGCAGCAGCTTGAATGGCATGTCACACAGGCAGGGGCTTCTTGGATTTTCGGCCATGATCCGTAATTTAGCCCTAAGGGCCCAAGGCCCCAACAATTAGTTGGTTTAGGGTTTAGGGTTTAGGGTTTAGGGTTTAGGGTTTAGGGTTTAGGGTTTAGGGTTTAGGTTAATTAGGTACTTGGGTTTCGGATAGTAGTTATGTAGGTTACTATTTGGGAGGGCATATGACTATTAGGTACTTGGACCCTTAGGGTAGGGGCCGGAATGCTTGGGATACGGAGTATAAGTGACTATATAAGGGGATAATATGACAAACCATTCCGACCCCTATCTGTAGGCTCATACCCTACCCCCTCTTTTAGGGCATCTACTTGTCTATATAACAGATCTTAACCATAAAAGTAGGTAGACCCTTACCCTAAACGCCAAAGCCTAAACCTTAACCAGGGCTTAGAGACATTGCTTAGGCGACCGGGAGTGGCAGAAACAAGGGATCCTGATACAGATCCTGAACCAATTTAAGAGGATCCTGAAGAAAAGATCACCGAATGAGTTTTGGGGTTTCTAAATAAGGTAGGCATTTGTGACCAAAAACTTGACATATGTTGGAAGGTTGGGTTTGGTGGTTCTTGAGTGGCTGTCTCCTGTTCTTTCGTCAGGCTTAAGGCATTGAACATGGAATGTTAATTCGCCCTTCCCCCCCAAAAAAAAATCCGTTAAATTCTGACCAAGTTCCCTGGATCTCACCCTCCAAGGGCCCAGAATTCCAGACTTTCTTCTGTTTTTGTGTTCAAAGACTTGAAGGAGTTCATGTAGACCCTGAATTAACTCCCCTGAACAAGGATCGTGTAGACAACTTGTGGCCACTAAGTCTGTCCAACCCTAAAACCTCCGCCACCCCTGTCACTTCTGTTGGGGTAGGCGGGCGCAGTCGGGCGCTCAGCGGGACCAAGCAGGCTCTGCTACAGCTGCAGAGCCTGCGAGCACACTCCTGAGAGGTCGCCGAGCTAGACACTATGGTACACTGGATGAACCTAAACCCTAAACCCTAAACCCTAAACCCTAAACCCTAAACCCTAAACCCTAAACCCTAAACCCTAAGCCTAAACCACATTTTGCGGAAGATGCCCCCGATCCTACGCAAGTTGACCCCCAGCCCTCCAGGATTTGTAAGTCACCAAGGATTGGGGGCCCCAATCCTGCAAGCCTTCACGACTTGAGGTACCTGGACAAGAACCGTGGGGCCAAACATGCGAAGAAATGGTGCCGGACAATTCAGTCGGAGCCCCTCCTGGCCGAAGGGCCCAGAACGTACCCCAACGCAAACCCTAAATGGGTAGTTCTGTAAGTTAGGGTCCCTTTTTAGATCCCAAATATAGTACGGCACCCTTATATAAACAGGAACCTAAAAGGGACCCTAATTCAGAGAACTACCCAAATGTTGCTTGGACAGTGATTGGAAACTAAAGTTCGACAAGGGCCCTTCGGCTTAGAACATGCGCAAACTCAAACCTTAAGTGTTGCTTGGACAAGGCTTGGGCCCCCAATCCATCACGACATGAGGAGAGTCCATATTATATGGACATGGAGGGACACGGATTGGGGCATCCAATCCCTCTCGATTTGATGCGATTCCAGGGAGCCCTTCCTAAAGCAGCCCAGCGCTGGAACGCATTTCCAGGTTTCCAAGTGGAGCAGGAGCCGCTACACAGATCGATTACTCGGAGGATCATGGGACTTAGTAAGTAAGGTTATAAGTCCCCTAATTGGGGTTCTAAGTATAGTTACCCTAAATAAACCCTAAACCCTAAACCCTAAACCCTAAACCCTAAACCCTAAACCCCTAAACCCTAAACCCTAAACCCTACGTACTAAGTCCCATGATCCTTTAATTAACATCAATGACCGGACCCTTCGGGCCCAGAACGTACCCCAACGCAAACCCTAAATGGGTTTAGGGTTTAGGGTTTAGGGTTTAGGGTTTAGGGGTTCAGGGGTTTAGGGTTTAGGGGTTTAGGGTTTAGGGTTTAGGGTTTAGGGTTTAGGGATGTTGCTTGGACAGGGATTGCAGGGGGCCTTTCGATTCGTTGCCGATTTGAGGCCACTCTGGGAATTCTCTATAATTTCCCAAAGGGTACTAGTAATTATTGTATATACTTTTGGGGCCCGAATACCTACTAAGTACCTACTATAATGGTACTTGGACCCTTTGGGTTTGCTACTTGACACCTTCACATCTGCGAAATCTCAGTTGTTTGAAGGTGTTGGCTTGGGTCTTAGCTGACTCCAGTTTTGGCTCGTTGTGAGGTGGTTTGGGGGTGGGCATGTCTTTACACTACCGCGCACGAATCGGCGCGCAACCTGTCGAGTACACTCTACACCCCAAACCCTAAAATCCACAACCCTACAATCGCAAAACCCTATATAAGCGCACCCCGGTATTCATCTCCAGATCTCACTTGTGCCAGGCTGTCCTCCTGATCACTGAGCAGTTTCGTCCTGACCTGTTGGGGACTGAGTCAGCTGAGCTCCCCTCCTATGACTGGGACCCTAACCCGGGAAGCCTGAACCCTAGGCCCTATCACAGTGTTAAAAGCGGGGCGACACCAAACCCACCTGGAGCCTGCAACCCTAATATAGGGGCCTTAGTAATTAGAATGGGTTTTGAAGTGCAGGGCTTTCAGTGGCGGTGGTTTTGGGGCTTATCGGGTTTCCAAAATTCGGGAATGTGTGCCTAGCACGGAAAATGTGGCAGCGAAGGGAGCAATAGCAGCCATATACCAAGCCATGGGACGAAGTCGTTTGAAACAAGCGTAGAATGTAAACTGTTCTTAAGATTCTACTGCTATATGGTTCGTACTAGTACTGTTATGACTATTGTGTTGTTTGATTATTGCGATGTTTAGTCTTCTGATTCTTGCTGTTTCGTTAATCTTACCAAACAGATACTCCAAGCAACCAAGCAGTGGAAGTGCTCACTATCCTGGGGCGACCGGATAGCCAGTCCGATCTGATATCCTTGAGCCGTCAAAGCCGGAGAAGGCTACAATCCCAACCCCTTGAGCGGAAGCAGCCGTGTGTAAGTGTGTAAGCAATAACCCTGCGTACCATATGGACCCCCGGCCCCAAAAGACTCATGATTTCTGTTGCCTTATGAACCCCAAACCCTGAATCCTAAGCACTACAGCCCAGAATTCTGGGCAATGCCCCTCACCTTTGAAGACTCTCTGAACCCTAAAACCCAAACCCTAAACCCAACCCTAAACTCTAAACTCTAAACCCTAAACCCTCATCCCTAAACCCTAAACTCAACCCTAAACCCAAAGTCGCTCAGATGCCGCCGCTTAGCTGAAGCCCTCCGCGCAGAGGAGGCTCTGGTGCCGGCGCTGGCAAGGCCTGTAACATAGGGGCCTTGATAATTAGAACAGGGTTTTCGGGCCCATTATACTATAGTTATAATAAGGAACCCCTAAAATAGTATGGGTAATTATTGAGGTCTCTGTACTATGTGGTTCAGATGGGCTGTGTCTTCGGAAGGAGGCGGGTGAAGGGAGAGGAAGAGGGGAGGGGCGGGCTGGGAGTTCAGGCTTTAGGGTTTAGGTTTAGGGTTTAGGGTTGGGGGTTCAGGGTTTAGTAAATTTAGGGTTCAGGG
>CAJNDV010031823.1:28097-41958 GCA_905221635.1 Symbiodinium sp. CCMP2456 | reverse complement strand
AGGGTTTAGGGTTTAGGTCTGTTTACCAAAGAGATCTAGGCCACGACCAGGGAAAAGCAAGAGCAAACTCCTACGCCCTGAAATTGGTTTTGGGATTGTTCTGGGTCTCTTTCGGGCATAGGACCATGACGACAACAGAGATAGAGATGCAGGTCAGGCGGAACTTCCCTCCTTTTTGTCTACCCTGTCGGCTCAAAGCACTTAAAAATCCGTGTGTAGGTAGCAGTTATGAGTCATGAGATAAGGATGGGGTTATACGTAAGGTCACCAAAGGCATAACAAGTTCTACATAAACCCCAATTGCTTCAACTACAATACACTTCAGCTCTCGACTCGACCTCATGCTTGACCTCGTCTTGGCTTAAACCCTAAACCCTAAACTTCTTGGAGGTCCGTCACAGCTTCGGCAGGGAGAAAGGGCCACTACACTTTAAACCTTAAACTCCAAGAAGCTCCTGTGGAATTCGTCTGAAGTCGGTAGCTCCGGTACCTCCAAGCCGGAGGTCCCCCACCTGACGCCTCTCCCGCCGAAGTCTGCCTGGAACTGTCGCAGAATGTGGGTTTAGGGTTTAGGGGTTTAGGGTTTAGGGTCATAGACAAACGGCTGAGGGTTCCGGTTTAGGGTTGACGCCTAGGCCTGAATAGCCATAAAAGAAGCTTCGGAGCGGCACAGGACGCCTGGAGCCTGTGCCTGAGGCCATCTTGTGTTTTTGTTCCTTCGCACACGTTGTTTGCAATGTGGAGAGCGAAGGAAGCGCGTTGTTCTGCGTAGTGCCCTCAAGAGGCATGCCGTGTAGGGTGCTGATAGAGTAGGTTGCGTTTGCAAGGGCAAAGCCGCAGTTTCACTTGGCTTCATGAAGTTCTACGAGAGCAAGCATGGTGTGATCAGAGCTTTTCAGTACAAGAGAGCCCCGTACAATGTGACCCAGTTGTGCTGATACGGGAAATTTAAATGAGCATAACAATCCATAACCCCAGAATCCTATATCCCAAAGCCGAGACCCGATATCCTCAAAACGCCACCACAGCCCGAAAACCGGCACCTCCGAGCGCAAGTCGCACTGGCCGACACCGAAGCTCAACTCCCCACGATGCAGGAAGATACTAATCAAACCAGAGTAAGAGCCCTTACAAGCAGGAATGACAACCAGCGATGGTCAAACTAACATGAAGAACGATAACGCTACTGCGGCTACTACGATGAAACTAGCAGTTTTAGTTCAAGGTTTTCTCCTTGATTAAGTATGGTGCTCTCTGTGTCCGAGAGGCGGATGCCGATAGCCCGCGCCGAGCAGAGGGGCGGCGAACACCACTTCCACTGGTCATGCTGCCGCTGCCAGGGGAGAAGGTCGCGAAGGGGTGGCTCAGGGTTGTATTTTGGAGCTCTCACTAGGTTTCCATCTAGGTTTTCGTAGTAGGGCTTTGAGGGTTTCACAGTCCTGGGTTTGAGGGATAGAGAGTTCCGATTGGGTTGAGAAGGCTTAGGAACAATAGACAAGGGCTGCAAATAGCACCCCTTACACCCTGAACCCTAAACCCTGAACCCTGAACCCTAAATCCTAAACCCTGAACCCTAAACCCAAACCCCTGCTAGGCCCTAGCTTCTGCTTTGAGCTTTGGGACTTCATCGATTGGGCCTTCCAGTGGCAACCCAATGCTTCCACGACCAACGCCGTAATTTTAGTGGCCCAAATAAGTACCAATACTATTTTGGAGGGGGCTCCTTGTTATAAGTATAGTAGAATGGGCACAACCCCATCCTAGCTATCGAAGCCCCCAGCTTCGAATTCTCGAGCCCGCACCTGCACCTGATGTCACCTCACCAAGAAGTCCCAAGTCCCAAGTCTTTGATGGTTCGATGTCGGATTGGCTCTTCCCTAAACCCTGAAGCCTAAACCTCCAAACCCAAGAATCTAAACTCCAAGCCCTCCGGCCTAGAACCCTAGACCCTGCACCCCGAAACCCTAAACCTAAGCATCTAGACCCCAAGCCCTTCGACCTAGAGCCCTAGAACAGGAAGAGCTCTGAGGGGTTCCTTTGGAAGCTGCGGCTTCTTGCTTTGGGTTTGGAGTTCGTTCGGGTTCGTCAGCCATGAACGAGACCCTGAAGTTCCTCGCCTCACAATCATCAGGGGTTAGTTTCTAGGAGTTTTCAGGGTTTAGGGTTCAGGGTTTAGGGATTAGGTTTCAGGGTTTAGGGTTCAGGGTTGAAGCAGACCCCTGCCTTATCATGCCCTACCCTGAACAACTCTGCAGCGAACCCCTCTTCCTCCATCGCAAGACGAAAGCCCAGACATAGGCATACGATCTATAGTACAGTAACCCTTTGTACTAATATAGGGGCCTAAAGAGTCACCAATGCTGTTCTGGGGCTTCTTACTAGTAACACATCCCCAAAACCCTGTTCTATTGATTCAGGTCCTTGTATAATATAAAAGCCTAAATCACTACCTATGTTATTCCTTAGGGCTCCTTATCATCATTATACTAACAAGGAGCCCAAAACCCTATTCTAATTATTAACGCTACCGTACCTGAACCCTAAACCCTAAACCCTAAACCTCAAAGGTGCCCCCCGAGATGCTGGTGGAGACGGTTCGCTCTTCCGCATCCTCGCAGGCGCTCAGCGGCGCTAGCGGGGGAGGCCCCCGGCAGGGGTGAGGGCTGAATGGTTTTGGGTTGAGGGTTTAGTTTAGGGTTTAGTTTAGGGTTTGGGGATGCGGATTCATCTTGTCTTCAGGGTTCGGGATTTCCTTCGGTCCAGAGGGCCCGATCGGTTCTGTTGTAGTGTAGTCGTGGGGTTGTATAGGGGCACAAAAGTCTATACAGGGTTTCCATGAAAAAAGGCCGATGCTACTCAGTTAGATTGCTGTTATGAGGTTTTGGCAATAGATGGTTTTCTCTAGGGCTTGGGTTAGGACTGACTGCAGGGTTTGGCCAAGGGACAGTTTAGGGTCGAGGGGAGATATTTACTGGGTCTTTGTGTTGACGACGGTCTGTGTCCACGCTTCGAAATTTCGCGACCTGATAGGGACTTGTTCCAATCAGCTTAATGCCGTCCGTGATCCCTTTGAGACATTCTTTTGCACCCTGGAGATGCTATTTCCCCAAGGACCTTCAAAAGTTACGAACCCGCTTCCTCCCCGGAGAGGTGGCATCGCAGCTCCTGTGCGGAGCTCCTTTGCTGAATGCTGGCGGATGCAGGACCTGAGCCGAATAAAGCTTCCGGTTATTCGAAGAATGGTTCTGAGACAGGAACTTCTACTGTCAGCAGGAAATAGAGGGGTTTAGGGTTTAGGGTTGAGGGTTGAGTAATCCTTGTAGGGAAGAGCTGAGTGAGTTTTGTGCGAGGCGTCATAGAGACATCATTATGACAAGATCCGTGCGTCCAGCAACAGCTCTCAAGCCCTGAACGCTAAAGATTCCTAATATAGGGGCCTAAATAAGTACCAGCTATTTTGAGGGTTCCTTATTACAATTACAGTATAATATATCCCGAAACCCTATTCTAATTATTAAGGCCTACACTAAACCCTCATAGAACCCTTGTAGTAACCCTTTAAAGGAACCCTCTTCTAGTCATTAAGGCCCCTGCATTACATCGTCTCCAGACCCGCTCGAACTGAGAAAAACAGAGCTACGGCGACTAGCTGGGACTTTGGAAGACCAGCGATTGAAATGTGGGGGTCTTTTTGGGGGTTAGGGTTTGGGGTTTAGGGCATTATAGCATCGTTTTGGGGTAATGTGCCCCCGAAACCCTATTCCAGGAATTAAAGCCCCCCGTGTAGTCAAGGGGAACTCCTTAAAGCGCGGTTCTCCCGGGCCCAGGTGCGAAGCTGCCGCCAGAGCTGTTTGTGTCTCGGCCTGCCGGGTCTGCGGCCAAAGATGCCGCGCCGGCGCAGGCAAAGGGGTTGGGGGCTTCGGGGCTGAACTTGGCCGCTAGGGGTTTCGGCTTTAGGGGTTTCGGACTTGGTTCAGCCCTAAACCCTAAACCCTAAACCCTAAACCCTAAACCCTAAACCCTAAACCCTAAACCCTCAACCCTAAAACCGCCTCAGCCGCATGGTGATGTTCAGCCAGGAGACCTCGACCCCCACACCGCGCAGCCGCTGCCGAGAGCTCGAGGAGGAGCTGGAGAGGCCCAGTTTAGTGTGGGCTTAGGGTTTAGGGTTTAGGGTTTAGGGTTTAGGGTTTAGGGTCTAGGGTTTAGGGTTTAGGGTTTAAAGGTTGCTATAGGTTGGCTGTGAGGGTCACTTCGACAGTTTTTGGGTTTTTGGAGACCTGAATCCGTAAACTTGCCGAAGCTGTAAACCCTCAAACTCCCCCTTCCTAAACCCTTCAATCCCTTCTAAGGCACTTATCGCCCCTTACAAAACCCTTATTCCAAGGACTATCACAAACCCTGCAAATCCCTCGTAAGACCTGTGTAAAGCTCCTTTAACCCTAAACCCTAAACCTTAAGACCCTTTGTAAAACTTTGCCTTGCTCCAGGCTCCGGGCGTCGCACCAGGAGGAGCTCGAGCGCGAGCGCCAACATTGGCAGAACCGTCTCCGAGAAACAGAGGCAGGGCTTTAGTAACGGTTTAGGGTTTTGGGTTTAGGGTTTAGGGCTTAGGGTTTAGTACCCAGGGCCTTTTCATGACTTGTTGAGTAGGGTTTTGGGGGATCTTTGTCTATTTGAGTAGGGTTTTGGCGTATCTCATACTATTTGAGTAGGGTTTTGGAGTATCGTATACTATTTGGGTAGGGTGGGGGTATCTTATACTGTTTGAGTAGGGTTTTGGGGAATCTTATGCTATTTGAGTAGGGCTTTGGGGTATCTTATACTATTTGAGTAGGGTATCTTATACTATAACTAGCTACGTAATAAGTAAACCTTGAAAATAGTAAGCATTTCTATTGTCCTTTTTCTCTTGTTTATTCCTTTTCCTTTTCTTTTTTTTTGCTTTTTCTTGTTTCTTTTCTTCCTGTTAGATGTGGGCAATCCTGACGTTCAAGTGCCGCTTTGAGCCTTTAGATCTGCCAGGGGATCTTGATGCCCGTACGGCAGCCCACTGACTAAATGTAGTCCCTTAAGGGTTTAGGGTTTAGGGTTTAGGAGTTTAGGGGTTTAGGGTTTAGGGTTACCCTATAAATAGCCTATAAACCCTAAACCCTAAACCTAAACCGTGGTTCGCTGTTCTGATGCCTGCTGAAAGGGTTTGGGCTGCATAGGAATCCTAGGTTCCTGAGAAGTACTCTTTTGGGGGCTCCTTTTTTTGAGCCCACAGCCAATGCTTGACTCGGGCGCTTTCCAAGTATGTAGCCGAAAACCCTAAACCCTAAACCCTAAGCCCTAAACCCTCAACCCTAAATCAACCCTGAAGCGATCCTTTGCGAGAAACCCTGCAACCCCCTGAAGTTAGCCTCACCGTCTGGACTGCACCCCGAAGCAGTCCCTTGCACCATCAAGCCCTGAACCTTATGTCCTGAAAGCCTCTAAAACCCGTGGCGAGGAGGCCGCGCAAACTCGGCTGAAAGATCTGGAGACCGAGCGCAACCAGACACTCGCAGAGGCCTGTTTGATAGTCAGTAGTCTTTTTCCGTGAAAGCCGTCCCTAAATGAGCATAAGGAACATACCACAAAGCCCTAGTCTCACCATGAAAGCCCCCATATCGGGGCTCCCGGGCTTTGTGTAGCGTTGACTTTCTTTGGGGATTTAGGGCTTTGGGCTGGGGTTTCAAGGCTACGACAAGGCTTTATGTCGGTCTTTTCAGAGGTGAATTCTTCAGATGGCCGGGGGTTCTGAGGTTTAGGGTAAGCCCTAAAGTCTAAGTCCTCAACCCTACACCCTATAGACTCTAAAGCCTAAACGATAGAGGAGACTCGTCTTCACGGAGGGCTCTTACATGTGTATAAAAAGCCTCAGCACTAAACCCTAAAAGCCCTTAACACTGAATCTTTCAAAGGCCCTTAACACGAAACCCTAGAAGCCCTGAACACTAAACCCTAAAAGCCATTAACAGGGGGTCTTCGAAGCAGGAGACGCTTACTTCGGGGTTGCATTCTTGATTTGAAACACTTATAGACACCCTGATCCCTAAGGTTCACGACTTCCCCCAAAAGCCCACAAGTCCTAAACTCCCACAGCCCCAAAACCCGGGAACCTCTGCGCAATCAAGCCCTGACCCTTGCAGTGCCCCCGTACACCCCAAAACCCACCCCTGAAAATCGATCCTGAAAGACACACTTGGGCCCGCTTGTGGGAGGCTGCGACCAAGTTGCAGGACGCGCAGCAAGCCCTCAAGGCTCCGCAGCTTCGACTTCGCAGTAAAAATCTGCAGAAGAGGGATGCAGGACCGATGTCTTTATTGTTCAGCAGATGCTCGGGTTTGGGTGTTGGAGTTCAGGGGTCAAGGGATCGGTGGGTTAGGGAGTTGCGGTTTAGGGCTATTCGGGTTGGATGGAGATGTTTCGGTGTAGGTGCGGTTGTTGGCCTGAGAGAGCCATCATCGATTCTGGTGTTCTTGCTCGTGTGAACATGTCAAATCTGTCTAAATGACGGAGGCTGGCATGGAAATGCAGGGTCAGAGAGCTAAACCCTAAACCCTAAACCCCCCTAGCACTGCGAGGGTCTATGGGACTGAACACCGCCTGCCCCATCGGGGCTCTGTTTGCTCATGCAAAAGAACCTAGTCCCTCAACCAAGTGCTTGATCCATCTCAGCCTTGAGCCCTTACTGTAGCCTACACTGGACCCCATAAGACCCTACGACCCCAAGAACAGATCTCCCGCATCCTAGAAGCCCTAAAGCCCTAGAACATTCCTAACCCTCACCAGCTTTAATTTGAACATGAAACCCTGAACCCTAAACCCTAAACCCCTAAACCTGAAGCCGATGATGAGCCTGAGATAGTCGACTGAGTGCCTGTAGTGGAGTTCTAAGAGTGCACGCTCCTATGAGCGAGCCTTTGACCTCATGCGAGAGAAAGGGGGCTATTGCATTTAAAACCAAAAAATCCCTAAACCCCTAAACCCCTAAACCCTAAACCCTAAACCCTAAACCCCTAAACCCTAAACCCGAAACACAAAAAAACCCTAAACCCTAAACCCGACACCCAGCAATCTCTCCCGACGCTTCCGTGGGAGGCTGAGGAACTCCGGGCCAGCACGGCCGAGACCCGCCTGCGCGAGGCGGCGTCCTCTGAGATTTAGGGGTTTGGGGTTTAGGGTTTGGGGTTTAGGGTTGAGGGTTGAGGGTTTAAGGGTTTAGGGGTTTAGGGGTTTAGGGGTTTGGGTTTAGGGTTTGGGGTTTGGGGGGTTTAGGGTTTAGGACAGGTGGGGAGCGGCCATCCAGAGCAGCAGTGACAAAAACAACCCAGGGGCAGGTATGAGTATGAGTTTATTCGAAAGATGCAGTTCAGTGTTTTGGATTTGGAGTTCAGAGTTGTTGAACCTGAAAGTTGCTGTCGCCTTTGACCCGACTCTTCCCGAATCCTCACAACACTGGCCTAAGACGGACCTCTACACCATGAACCCGTAAATCGTCATCCTAAATTTGGCAGCCTTCGAGGTCTCGTCCTCGCTTGTAAATCACCACAAAGTCTAAGGTATTCTTGCAACCGAATCCTTCGGTACTCCCCGCATCTTGCGTCTTCTGGGCTCTGGCTAGGTGCGTTTGGAGATCTCCGAGCAGTCAGAGGCTGTTCAGCACCTGGGATGCATGGTTAGAGGAAAGAGGGATCGGGCTTACAAAAGGGTTTCGATCGTAGGCTCTGGACTTTCACGCCGTGGTGAGTTTGCAAACTCTCCTCTTTGCATGATACTCGTGTCCTCGTCACCATCACATCCGGCCTCGTCGTCGTTGCTTTCGTAAAGCCGAACCTCGCTTGCGGAATGATCACCAGCTCATCGAGGAGCCAACCCGCAGAGCGCCAGACCAAGTGCGATGCCATCACCCGAAAACCCCAAAGACGGAAGCGGTGAAATTGAGGCGCCCTAAACTCCCAGACCGCCCATAAGCTACAACTGTCCAACCACTCTTAACTCGAAGCCTTTTCAACAGTGATTCGCCGGCCGTGCGATTTTCTCGAAACCCTGAAGCCAAAAAACGCCCTAACAACCCTAAGCCTTAAGCCCTGTACACCGGCAAAGACCCCCAAGCCTAACCTTGAAGCCTCAATACCCGTGGAACGGCCCAGTCGTTAAGCCCTAAAGGCCGAAACCCCAAAACGACCCAGACCTTAAACCAAAAAAGGCCTCAGCAACAAGCTCCTGAAGCCCTGGCCTCAAACGCTACAAGCCCCGCACCCTGAAAACCCTGAGCCCTGAACAAGAAACCCTAAACCCTAAACCCTAAACCCTAAACCCTAAACCCTAAACCCTAAGCACCTAAGCCACAGAATCCCTCCTCGCCTTCGCCTGAGGCGCGCAGGCACCTGGAAGTTGGAGGCGCCCGGTGAGTCCTTTGCTGCGGGTCCAGACTCGGTACAGTTGAGGGAGGGTGTAGCATTTAATTTAGGTTTGGTGTAGCATTTAATTTAGGTTTGATGTTCAGAGTTCAGGGTTTAGGGTGTCTTGGGATGTTGCGCCGCAGCTGTGTAGGTTTTGCTGCATAGGCTGCACAGATCTCTTCTAAAAGTGCGCGTGCAGCTGTCTAAATTAAGACGCGCTTCGGGCTCACAGGCCGTCACTCTTACAGCCCAAACCAGCCGAAAGCAACAGGGCTGACTGGTGTCAGGGTTTTCGGATTGTGGGGTTTCGGGCTTCAGGGCAGTTTAAAACTGTGTGCGATTGTGCCACCATAAACACATACACGCACACACACACGCAAACTAGAACACCTCGAAAAGTTAAAGGCCTTGGAGACCGTATCAAGCCCCTTATCATACCCTCATCACCGTTTTGAAACCCTTGACCCTTGTTAAGATCCTTACAGACGAGCTCTGCTGAGCCCCCTAGAAAACACGTACAGAACCCTTTATGCAGCCCTTGAAGTAGCCCTTCTGGGAGCCGTCTTGGACTCCGGAGCGCGCTGTTGGAGGCCCAGTCCCACGCCGCCTCGCTGTCCGCAGCCGAACGGCGCTGCGAGGCACTTCGAGTTCTGGTTCATAAGTTTTTGTTAAAGGGGTTTAATAGAGTGGGCGGTTTCGCAAGGGTTTATACTTGCACGTAGGGTTCGTCTGGTTCATCACGATTCTCTATAGAGGTTTAATATCGAGTGTTTGTGGGGTTTACCAGGGTTTCTAGTGCTGGTTCATAAGGTTGAAAAATTTTTATAGGGTTTATAGAGTGTTTGTAAGGGTTTCATATGGGCTTATAGTCTTCATAAGGGCCAACCAAATGTCACTGCCATCCCGAGCCCCGGAAGCTTTTTCCATGCCCGTCGGTTTGGGGTGAGTGGAGGGTGCGCTTTTTGATGGTGAAAGGTTTCAAAGGCTACCCCAAGCCTCAAACCCGGCCGCACTCCCCTAATCTTGGGACGACTCCCGAACTGCATTTCAGGGCCCTCAGTCCCCCCCCAAGCTTATGATTGGCCCTGATCTCTGTTTGCTTCTAGTCCTGACTTGAAATCCTACATGCAAGAACTATCAGCCTGCGAGCCGAGTCTCCGAAAAGCCATAAAAAGCGTGCTCTGAAGCCTGCAAAGCAGATGCTTCGATGCCGAGCTCAGGCATGCCATGAAGAAGCTGAGCTTGATATAAAACTGAGCGAAAGTAGCCGTATCGTATCCCTTGCGGTGACTCTTATAATGGCCGAGGGGCATGCCGAGCACGTGGCACGTGTGAGGCGGCACGCTGCTGAGGTGGAGACTCGGCTGCTCTTTCTGGAGCTTGGAGGTTTGGAGCTTAGGGTTTAGGGCTTAGCTTTGCAGTATAGGTTTTAGAGTCTTTTGTGATTTCAACGGCTTTCATGACGAAGATGGTTTCGCGCGTCGGGGGTCATTCATATTCCTAGTATTTTTGAGAGTTCTTACATCCATTGCGCGTTTTGTCATTCTCATCCTACTTTTTTGGAATTGCTCTCCTCCGTAGAACCATGACTAATCTCAGCCTTTAAACCGTAAATTCTAAAGTAGGGGCCTTAATGATTAGAATAGGGTTTTGGGGCCCATTACACTAGAAGTATAATGAGGAACCCCCCCCCACAAAAAAATAGTATTGGTAATAATTTAGGCCCCTGCATCAAACCCTAAACCGAGTTTCTCAGGAGAGGCAGCGGAAGGAGCTGGTTCGGAACAGCGGTGTGAAGGCCAGCCAGATGCTCCGAGAGGCACATGGGGCGGAAGAGTGTCTGTACCGGTTTTAAAGTGAAGTGTGGTATGTTCTAGTAGTGAAAACATACTATAATACACAATAGTATACTTTTATATACTTTTACGTGCTTGTGTATACTATATGTACTCTCATATTATGTGCCTGTTTATGGGCAGCATGGGGCATCGATGGGTTCATAGTTGCTGAGCAAGACACGAGTTTTCTGGGAGCTTCTTGGAGAGCGATTTTTGAGGCGAAGGGCCTTGCCGGATGTTGCTTCTTGCTCAATGGATCTGTTGGCGGGTACTGGGCCGGCAGGGCTTCATGTCGTTTTGGGCTTCAGGGGTGTCATTTTGCCGGAGTTCGGGTTGTACGATTCGGATGGTTTCTGGGGTGGAGGCTGAGAAGATACGAAGTTCCTATCTCGTGCTTCTGTTCGCGACAGCCCTAGACTAAGAGGATTTGCAGAGTTTGCGTTTGATGTTTGGGTTTCTACTGCTCGGGAGATCAGATGCGTCGGCTTGTAGACATCAGCTGCCACCCCTTGGACCCAAAAATAACCTAAATTTCTCGCTGCAAACCTTGAAACTGCAACATCCCGCAAACCATAAACACTTCCGAACCCTGAAGCGCCGAACCCTGATAATCCTGCAACCCCACATCCTAAACCCCGAAACCCTGCACCCTAAAATTCTAACAACCCCCCACCCTAAACCTTAAACCCTAACACCACCCACCCCCCAAAAAAAAACAAAAAAAAACAGCTGCCAGGAGCTGGAGCGCACACAGGCAGAGCGCCTGGAGTTGGAGAAGCGCTTGAAAAAGGCAAGCTAACTTTGCAGTGCTGGGGTTTGGGGGTCGAGGTTTTTGGGCTTGGGATTTGCGCGTTCAGGGTTTGGGGTTGAAGGTTTTTCATGGCTTTAGGGTTTTAGGCTGTAGATTGTTAGGTAAGTTGTAGTAAGAGTTTCACATGTATGCTTTAGGAGTCGTGCACATTCAACAGCTTCTGTTTGCTCCTTGAACTGCTAAACATAATGCCAACAAAAAGCACAGGTTGCGAAAGCGGAGGATTTGTTTGTTTGTTTGTGCAGTGGAGTGCTTTACGAAAGAAGGAGACTCTGCTGCTGTGCAAGTTGACGTCTCGTAGTAGGACACAATGAAGCTAAAGAGAAACCCGGAGTGGCAGTTGAGCTTTCTCAACATCTCATGACACGGCAGCCCAGGGATGCAATTGGATGTTTGTCCAAGTTTGCTTCTCTGGCTATCCGTTTCCATGCCCAGGCCCATCCATCCATCCATCCATCCATCCATCCATCCATCCATCCATCCATCCATCCATCCATCCATCCATCCATCCATCCATCCATCCATCCATCCTTGATTAAGCTCCACCCTTACACCACAAAGTTCTCGTGTTGGCAATGCCAGAGCATGCCGAGCTCATGCTTGAGATTGTCTTTTTTCCTTATCCAAGTGAGTCCGCTTCACTGCAACATGCCAGCCGTCTGGTGTAAGTGCGGCATAGACGGCGGCGCTGGCACCCGAGCCCAGCAGGTCGCCAAATCTCCTTCCAGGGGGCCGGCTGCGTCGTGACTCGGGGCATCGTTGGGTGCAGGCGCACACAACGCTGGATCTTCTTGGTCTGCTCACGCAAACCATGTCGTGCACGGCATCTTCGCAGAAATTGCTGGCTGTCCGCGTCGCCAGCGACTCTACGAGTCCATTTTGAAGCCACTGAAGCTAGGTTGGAAAGCAGAAACTCAACATGTAGTACATGTCGAGTACGCGCTGAGACTGTTGAGATTCTGCTTTCCAACTTAGCTTCAGTGGCTTCAAAATGGGCTTTTCAAACTCACACAAAGCTCCGCACACCAGGGGCAGGTTCGCCGCTAGCTGGAGGATGCTGACTCCGAAATCCCAGATGGGTCCAGGCTTCGTGATGAACTGTTGACTAATAAGGTGGGTACGCCTTCCTGCTGGATCCCCGAAATGTTCGGGGTAGAGGGGAAACCATTTGGCCATGATGACTGGGGCTTAGGAGTCATCCTACGTGATCTTCGTTACGTAGATGGGCATGCCGGCGTACTAGTAAGGCGAATCCTGGTGCATGCTACTACAGAACGTCCCGCGGCTCGTGATGTACTGGTAGCATTCGCGGTGCACAAGCTACAGTGCAGCTACAATGTCGGTGTCGAGAGATGAGAGATGCCTCAAAGCAGTGCTGCTTCATTTGCAGCCTTTTATTACACCCGTTGCTCGGCAGCCATGGTATCATCCAGCTTTTGTCGAATAACTTGCACCTTCTGGTGAAAAAAGACAAAGTTTGATTCTGTGTGTTGTAGCAGTAGCAATGGGCCACGCCTGATTCCATGCAGCTGCATTGCACTCGTTGTCGCAGGTAAGGGGAGAATTGGATGGAGTATGTTTAGTGTAGTGTGTGTGTATATATACTAGTATATAACTAGAACATACATACTATGTATGTTTACACAAACACGTGCAATTTGTATGCATATACATACATACCTATATATACATATATGTATATTATTATATGTATGTGTATATATATATATACACTTCGACACATACATGTACGTAACATATTCATATACATATACACATACATATACATATACACATACATATACACATACATATACATATACATACACACACACATCCGCATATATATATATATATATATACATATATATATATATATATATGTATCATACACATGTATGGCAAACAGGTCTCGGATGGAGCAGTGCTGAGTGTATATTTGGAGTGTCCTTGTGGGGGGTACCAGAAAAATCCTACTTCACGTGGTATCTTTTCTAGCATCATAGGGCACCACATCCTTCAAACCTTTACCCACACCGCTGGATCAAGATTACCCTCAACTCGGCTCAACTCGAAAGAGGCGCTCCCCCGCATCGAGCGCCTCACTGCGGAAGACCATCGGCTTCGCGCAAAGCTGACGCAGGCAGGTCGGCGCCGCAGAGCCTCAGAGCAGGGTAGGCGTGGAGCGGTCTGAAATCGCAAAACTTCTTTCACTCCTTTGATCCAGAGAGTCCAAGACGAAACCACTCCTAGAGCCGCAGCCTCAACTTCCTGCAGCGGAACACTTTTTGAGGGCTGAAGGTTTCGAGGCTCCGCCCGAGTCCATAATAAAGCCCCTAAGACTCGACCCAATTCATGTGCAGGAGTCCGAGGTGGCAGCGGCACAGGTGCAATCGTTGAAGGACCGGCAAACCCGTCACCCTCAGCCTTGGTTTTCGCAATTTACATAACTCCAATCCTGAGGCCGAAGCTTTGTGGATGTTTTAAATGTCCCAAAGCTTTGTTATATCCGCCCGAGTTCCTCAAATCGCATAAGTCTTGGCAGAACCTGCTCCTATTCGGAAACGGAGGAAAAATCCTGCCAACAACCAAAAACTGTCAAGATGTAAAGGCCTGCTATGGCACCAAGTGAAACAGACCCTGCAACAACAACCAACAATCGATCAGCGTTCAGAGCTCACAGGCCCCAAAATGGATGCCCCAGCCTGGCCGCCCCAGGGCCCCAGGGCTACAATTTCATTCGAGTGCAGCTTAAGACGGCAAGTGGACGCGGCAGGAGG
>CAJNDV010031822.1:0-20830 GCA_905221635.1 Symbiodinium sp. CCMP2456 | reverse complement strand
GACAGACAAACAGACAGATAGATAGACAGAAATACACAAACGTACATACACAGGTATCCACACACATGCCTGGACCTGGATATGTGTATACAGATATGTGTGTATATATATATATATAAAGTTCCATGCCAGTACATGGAGAGAGAAGGAGAACATGCACGCATAGATGTATACATGTGGATCTGAAATCAATAGCCGTATTTCTGGCCACGCATGCTTATGTAAACACATACATGAAACCCCAAAACCTTGATTGAACCCGAAACCCTCTATGCATACATATATATATATATATACACATATGTGTGTGTGAGTGTACATGGTTATATCCGTACACACGTGGCTCCTGGGGATAAAATTCGGAGATGCTGTTGCAAGGCCCCATTTCGAGGGTCCCCTTCGGAGTACTCTCTGAACCCTAAACCCTAAACCCTAAACCCGAGCGGTTTAGGGTTAAGGGTTTCAAGAAACCTTAAACCCTAAACCCCCAACCTCTGAATTGTTCCGCAATCTCGCCCCTGCCTCTGGTTCAGCTAGGAGTCAGCACGCTAAAAGTTACGATATTTGCAACAGAACCCAAAATTTAATTGCAACCCTGCATCCAACCTGAACCGAACACGGTAGATTAAAAACTCTTGCACGACCCATAAGTCCGTCATGATGAGACCCTCAAACTTCAAGACTACCAGTTTAGTCTGTGGCAAGCCTTGGGATCACCAAGGGCGCCATCCATGTTCCCCCTGGAAGCTTGCCGCGTGAGAGCCTTACTCGACCATGCCAAGTGGAGCTTTAGACATCGAGGGCATAAGAAGGGTTTGGAGAAGAGGGGGCTTTCCTAAGGTTCCCGAAGTTTGGGTCAATGGAGTGCTCAGTCTTTCGGCAAGTTCGAGAACGTGGCGTCGGTTTTGGACATGGAGTTCGAACGTCGGCTTAATACCAGTCCCTGAGAAGCAAAAGAAAGGAACAAGACTGCCCTCTCCGGATGGTACTTCTGTAATTTCGACCAAGAGCCCGCGGCACAACCCTAAACCCGAAGCCCATGATTGTATGCTCAAACCCGGCAATCCTACATGCCTGAGACTAGGCGCCTCAAAAGCAGAAGCCTGAAACCCCAAAGCCCCACAGCTCCAAACTCTCAGCCGAAGAAGGAGGTCTGAAACATGACTAGTAAGTTTCCTCTGTTGCCACACCATTCTGATTGTGAGGCCCGTATATGTAACCTCCCAAAATTAGGGTGAGGTTTTGGGGTGAACTATACTACCATTTATGAAAAGGAAGCGGACGGAAGAGAACTTTCAATAATTCAAGTTCCTTGTTCTGGGTAGTTCTCTAGATTAGGCTCCTGCGTTATGGAGCAATTCTCGCAGCAGGGAAGGGCTCAGCATAGAAAGACGCACAGCAGGGAACCCCTACGCCCCAAGGGGTTTGGGGTTCAGGGTTTGGGGTTTAGGGGTTCAGGGTTTAGGGTTTAGGGGTTTAGGGGTTTAAGGGTTTAAGGGTTTGGGATTTAGAGGCTTAGGGACCTAAACTCTGCATCCTTATGGTGAAGACCCAAACCCCTAAATCCCAAGACCTGAAGCCCCAAAATGCCTTAGACAAGAGGCACCCGTTGAACCAGCCCCTTGCTTCAGCTTTCAAGGCCGGAGGGACTGGCGCCTTAGGGTTTGCCTTAGGGTTTGGTTCAATGACCCCTTGTTTGGGCGTATTTAAGAAAACGGATCCTACTACTTTGTGGTCTGGATTAAGGCAACTAGTTTTCTGTAGTTTTCTTGAAGCTCCCATTTGGGTGCTGACTGGTCATACTTCCATACTCGCGTTACCTCGGAAGCCGCTACTGGGCGGACGGGCGCACCGGGCTGTTTCTTCGGTATCAACCCTTTAAACCCTAAACCCTAAACCCAAAAACCCTAAGCACTTCAAAACTCCAGACCTTACACCCGAAAAACTGAATTCTGTATGCTGACTTCTAACTCCGACACCCTGAACCCTTACCTGGGTTCTTGCTATGGGCTTTACGTTAAGTTACGATAAGAATGAAACCACATTATTTACTATAGATCCCTTTTATGGTAACTTTAAGTTAAATTTCGTTACAAGAATCCAGCTCAGCAGGACTACTGTACGGCTTGAGCCTGAGTCCCAAAACAACAACGGACCCTGAAAGGCTGCATCAAGGGGGCCATCCGACCGGCAAACGATGGATTCGCGGCTGCGGGGGTGAACCTGCAAGCGCGGAAAGCTGCATCCTGCACCTGAGACCTCCCTAAAACCTAAACCCCAAACCCAAAAACCCTAAACCCGAACCCTAAACCCAGAACCATAAGCTGTAAGCTCAAGGCTTTAAGGTGCCTCCGAAAGCCAATACGAGACCCTAGACAGCCTGTGCAAGACCCGGAACTGCTTGAGTTTAGGAAACTCCTCCTTCCGCTGTGGGTTGTGGCTGCAGCTGGGCACGCCCAAACTTGTTGACTCGGTTTAGGGTATGTATCTGTCTGGTATACATATATGATATTTAAAAAAAGACATTAGGATTGTAGAACCTAGTCATTTAGGATTTGGAGGTTTCAATCAGAATCTGTGTACGGATTAGGGTGTGGAGTTAAAGATTTTACACGCAAAGCGCTAGCGGCGGAGCTTTTAGCCTAACCTATCCCCCCCGCGCCCCTTAGCCCTAAACCCTACAAGGTTTGGGGAATTCTAAACCCTAAGCCCTAAACCCTTAGCCCTAAACCCTACAAGGTTTGGGGAATTCTAAGGTTCAGGCCCTGGGTTCCGTGCTCAGGACTTCCGAATATAACGGGCAAGCCCGTTTTGTTGCTTCAGGATGAGTTGCAGCTAGGGGCGGGAGGTTTAGGGTTTAGGGTCCTAGGCCTAACCCAAAGCCCTAAAGCCCCCTAGAGCACTGAAGCCCGCCAATTCCAAACCCTATCCCCTTAGGAAAGACTTCCCACTAGTCCGCTTGAAGAAGGATAGCACCAAAATGACAAGGGTGAAACGAAACACAGAAGGGTAATGTAAGAGGCCTTAATAATTAGAATACGGCTTGGGGGGTCCTTTATAGTATATTGATAATAAGGAACCGCCAAAAGAATATAGGTAATTATTGAGGCCCCTATATCTACTTGCCGCCCTCCTGTGTCCCTGACACTAGACTCGCTTCTCTTCCAATGCCTTGGCGCCGCTGCTACACCAGCCCCAGCAGCAACCTCAGCAGCCCCCTATGGGTTTAGGATTTCAAGGTTTTAGGGCATTTAAGGTTTAGGGGTTTAGGGTTTAGGATTTTAGGGTTTTAGGGCATTCGGGGTTTAGGGTTTAAGTTTTGCGGTTAGGGCTTAGAAGTGCTCAAGGTTTGGGCCTCCTCTCCGAAACTGAAGGAGATCTTCCGATTGGGATCCCTACGAACTTGTTGAGACTCCACAAGGAACTTGTGAAAGCTTTACAACTTTGGGTTTGGGGGTGTAGGGTTCAGAGGTTGAGGGTTGAGGGTTTACCAGTGGCCCAGAGACCTCCCCCTAAAAAGGTAGGTCTTTTCAGCTACAGGTAAGGTTTCGGGTCCAGAAGCCTGCTGATCTTCGCCACACCTCGCTTCTTGCACATCCAACAGCCTTATTGACCTAGGGTTTAGTGTTAGGGTTTAGGGACGCGCCCAAAGAAGACACTAGGCAAGCCCTTGCCAATCCCAGAACTAGAGAAGTACTCTTTTATGGGGGCCTCAAAAGCGTTAGAATAGGGTTTCTTGTTCTGTAAGAGTTTTAAAACAAATTAGGGCACTGACAAGTAGAATAAGATTTTGTGCTTCCATGCAGCGTAAGGATACTATTTCTAACTATTCATGCATCGCTTGAGGATTTTGAGGACATGAATCCAAATCTCGAAGCCAGCACTTTCGTCGAGTCTGAACCTACGACCCTGGAGCCCTCGAACCCCGCGATAACAGCACAAACCCCAGACCCGAAACCCCAAACCCTAAACCCCAAACTCCAAACCCTAAGCCCTACACCCCAAAATGCCTCCAAGCCTCAATCCTCAGACCCCAACCCTCAACAACAAATATACCCGTACACCCTAAAAGGCCCAATCCCAAGACCGAAACCCCGAAACTCTAAACTAAATCTCCGTGGCTGCAAAATTCACCAGAGTTGCCACCAAAACCCCCGAAGCCTCCACGCCCCGGACAAAAACAAAGAAAAGCTGAGAGCCACAGGCCTGGCCCACTCCGGCATTCAGATTGCTTTCGAGCCTGATCAGAGTTAGGGTTTAGGGATTTAGGGTTTAGGGTCGGGACCCCCCAAAAAAAGTGGCTTGGGGCTTTGAGGCTTCAGAACGTGGGGACTTGTGGCGTGGAGTGCCGGGTTCTGGTTTGGGGTTGTTTGTTTTAGGGTTTAGGACCTTAGGAAGTCGTTTTGTCATAGTGCTTCGAGGTGTAATGCCTCCTTAAACGACCCCTTCGGGGTCAAATCCAGGATTCTCATGCATGATCCTGGAGCTTTGACGCTTGCCAGTCTAGGATTTCCCATAAGAGCCTTAATTAGCAGAATAGAGTTTTAGAGTGGGCTATAGAGTATATGTATATTTTTGGCAACCCTAAGGGATACTATTGGTAATTATTCAGGCCCTACATTACATAAGGCTCCCGCTGGAACAAATTTGAGAGTCCTGCAGGGCTTTAGTGTTGGCTCCTCCTGTTCGGTGAAGAACCTCTACAACTTCGGACACAAAGCGATCTGCTTTCTTGTTCGATTTCATAGTGCTCTGAAATCGTACTCTAGTATTTATCAGGCTTAGGATATGCCTGATGTTCCCAGGGCTGTTCTCTTTTCTCGGTTAAACTTTGCTGCCGGGTCCAAGTCCGTCCCTGCATAAATGACAGGAAGAAGGCACAGGGTGCAGTTAGGGTTTAGGGTTTAGGGCTTCAGGGCAGTTTAAAGGAATCTCAATTCACTTGGGCTTCTCAGCACGCAAGTTTTTACGGTCAAAGCACCTGAACGTCGGGAGGGCAAGTCTTAAGCCTCCCCAGACGCAGACAGCGGCCCAGTACCCAAAAAGGATCCCTGCGCACAAAACCCGAGCAAAAAGCAGAAAGCCAAACACAAAAGCCAATGCAAGCCTTGTGAAACTCCTGGAAAAGACGCTCAACACAGACCTTAACCAAAACACCATCAAGACACCAATAAAAAGATCGCCCAGAACGGCCTAAACCCTAAGCCTGAGCCCCCAACCTCGGAACACCCAAAACACCCTCGCCTACACCCGACGGTTTAGGGTTTAGGGCTTTTTTAGGGTTTAAGGTTTAGGTTTTCTTTTTAGGGTTTAGGGTTTAGGGCTTTTTGTTGGGTTTAGGGTTTAGGGTAAACTTCCAGCCCTGGCCTCGACAGTGCGGTCCGGCTGTCGAGTTGGGCCTGCAATAGCTGGTCGCCTCAGACGGACTACTGTACAGAGGGTTTAGGGTTTGTGGGGTCCATAGTAAGTAATCTAGTTTCCTTAGTACTGTATGGTAAGATAATACAGTTTCCTTAGTATTGTATGGGTTTGCCGGTTGGAACAGGGTCTTGGTGTCCATTGCGATATATGTAGTTAGAATGATGGTTTAGGCTTTGGGGTACCAGGAGCAGGGGTAAGCGTTTAGGGCTCTACACTTGCGATGAAACTGAGAGTTCAGGGTCTAAGGGCACCTTAAGTTCAAGGGCGCTTTAAGACCGGTAACCATAGGTCAGACGCGAATTAAGCAATTTTAACCTTCCAAAACCTACTTCTGTGTAGGTGTTCTGTCAGAATTAATCCGGAACCTGAACCCGAACAGAAAGTTGTTTGCGGTCTGGCGTGGCTTACAAGTGCTTTCCGAACTCTCGGAGGATGTGCGCTCTCGAGTGTACAAAACGTTGACGGCTTGTGATTTAAGGTTTAAGATTACGGGTGTAAGGTCTAGCTTGTTCTAGGTGAGCTGACGATGCTCCTAGCATGCATAACCATGAACATGTGTACATGTCTTTATATGTGGGCGCATATATGTATATATATATATAAATAAATAAATAAATAATTTATTTATCTATCTATTTATTTATTTATCTATTTATTCATATGTGTGTGTGGGCCTTACTGATAAGGGTTTAGTTTAGTGGATCTTGCAATAGAAATATAACGAGAACCCCTAGCAAGAGTATTCACAATTATTCCGGTTTCCATATTAGGCCGACGCCGCAGCAAGCTGATCTCAAGGTCTGAGGCTGTGCGGTCGAGGTCACTACGCAGGCGAGCTTTCTTGCTCAGAAAACTAAATGCGAAACCCTAAACCCCAAACACCGAACTCTAAACCTCAAACCCTAAACCCCAAACCCTGAATGCTAAATCCTCGTCCTGAACCCCCATGTCCCAAGACCACAACGAAAAGTGCATGAAGGAGTTTAGACAATGAGGGGGGATGCCTTGTAATACCCTCAAAAGGCACCTCTAGTTATTGGAGCTGTAAACCTGCATCCCAGCTGCTTTGCGACTGCAGCTTGGCAAGCGCCTTCTTAATCTGCTTCATCGCCGATGGCATCTCCTGCAACAGGGCTTGAGGTTTTTGGGGTTTAGGGCCGTCGAAGCTATTTTCAACATGAGGGGAATTAGCACGATCCATCCGTGGAACATGATTCTATCACCGCATTGATAGTTCTCTAAATCAAGGTCCCCTTTTTCAGTCAGTCCCCAAAATCGTACGGCACCGTTATGAAAAAAGTACGCTGAAAGGGACCCTAATTTAGAGAACTACCCGCATCTAGCATCCGGACAAGCCTCACAGCACATCTCTACAGCCGTAAAACCCCAAGTCTTGGCTTCAGGATAATATGGTCCTTCATAATTACCACTGCTTTATTCCTGCCCGCCAAGCCAACATCATCCCGGGCCCGGTTTAGGGTTTAGGGGTTAGTAAGTGTGTTGACATGCCCTTCCCGACCGCCTGCTAGACTAGCACACACTGTGAAACAAGACTGTACACCAACGACCAACATGTAGAGGACGAACTTCATGCCAAAGACCACACCACAGCTTCACAAGGCCATCCAGCACGAGCAATCGCTCTGGGTATTTGGATTTCGGGCTTGCGGCTTAGGGTTTAGAGTGCAAAGGAGGCTCCTTGCGCTTCAACAACTCAGAAAGACCCTAGGGCCTAGGTTTTGGGATATCCCCCCAAAGAAGAAGATGAAACTAATCGAACCCGAAGGATCAGAGCCGAACACCCGAAAAACGTAAGCCCTTAGCCACTTTCTGGCGACTTCTTTGCCATGGGTTTCCTTCCAACGCTGACATCATCGGATCTTTGCCTCGTTGCTGCTGGACTTTAAGAATCCTTCAATCCCCAAAACTCTGACTATACCTAAATACCTGCTTCCCTAAACCCTCACCCCTGAACCCAACACCTTTAACCCCAAAACACGAACCCCAACACCCTGAACCCTCAAACCCTTAACCCCAAGACCCTAAACCCTAAAAACCCTTAACCCCAACAGCCAAAACCCTAAAACCCTAACGCCAACACTGCAGACCCTAAAATCCTAATCCCCTGAAGCCCTAAACCCTGAAACCTTAACCCCAACACCCTAAACCCTAAAACCCTTAACCCAAAAACCTAAACCCCAAAACTCTAAACCCAACACCCTAAACCCGGAGCAACCCCAACAGCCTAAAGCCTAAAACCCAAACCCCAACACTGCAGACCCTAAATCCACAACCCCTGAAACCCTAAAAGAAAACCCTGAAACCCAAACCTAACCCACCCTCAACCCTAAAAACCATAAACCCCTGAAACCCCTAAACCCCTGAAGCCCCTAAGCCCAACACCCTAAACCCTAAACCCCTTAACCCCTTAACCCCTGAAGCCCTAAACCCCTACACCCAACAGCCAAAACCCCTAAACCCCTCGACCCCTAAACCCTAAACCCCTAAACCCCTGAAACCCCTAAGCCCAACACCCTAAAACCCTAAACCCCTGAACCCCTGAAGCCCTAAACCCCTACACCCAACAGCCAAAACCCCGAAACCCCTAGACCCCTAAACCCCTAAACCCCTAAACCCCTGAAACCCCTAAGCCCAACACCCTAAACCCTAAACCCCTTAACCCCTGAACCCCTTAACCCCTGAAGCCCTAAACCCCTACACCCAACAGCCACAACCCCTAAACCCCTAGACCCCTAAACCCCTAAAGCCTAAACCCCAAAACCCAAAACCCAAAACCCTAAAACCCTAACCCCTAAACCCCTAAAGCCTACACCCCAAAACCCAAAACCCTAAGCCCCTAAACACCTAAACCCTCAACCCCTAAAGCCTACACCCCAAAACCCAAAACCCCTAAACCCCTAAACCCCCTAAAACCCTAAATCCCTAAAGCCCCTAAAGCCCCTAAAGCCTAAACCCCAAAAGCCCTAAACCCCAAAACCCAACAGTCAACCCTAAACCCTAAACCCTAAACCGGTCTCCTTGAGACCGGGAATGAGGGACTCCAAGTTCGCCAGGCTGGGGCTCCTGCCAAGCAGTGCGCCAGGGTCTTCGGGGGGCTTGGGGTTCATGAGGGTTTAGGCGATTTAGGGTTTAGGGGTTTAGGGTTTAGGGTTTAGGGTTTGGGGTTTGGGGTTTAGGGTTTAGGGTTTAGGGTTTACATATATATATATATATACACACACACATATTTTATCTATTCATAACAGATGGTATAAATTTGGTATAGTGCTATATTAGATTATACTCTATTCTGTTCTAGTCTTTTCTGTTGCACAGCATTGTATTGCGCTTGCTGTATCGTGCTGTGGTGTAGTGTATTGAATCATGTATACATGTCATGTACTAGATGAAGGAGAGGTTGAGGGCTTGGGGTTGAGGGTTGGGGCTTTTGCGTTTAGGATTAGAGGTTTCGGGCTTAGGAGTTTAGAGGCTTAGGGGGGGTTAGGTTTAGGGCTTGGGGCTTGGAGTTTAGGGTTATGGATGTTTCGGAGACAAGTTCGTGTCGAGTGCGCCATACCATGGTGCGAAGCTGTCAAAGCCTGGCTCTGGAAGGCTTCTCCGTCTCTCTCCCTGCGCCCTACTTCTTTAGGGTTTAACCCTAAACCCTAAACCCCTAAACCCTAAACCCTAAACCCTAAACCCCTAAACCCTAAACCCTAAACCCTAAACCCTACACAACATGTTCTCAATCGAGGTCTGCAAGAGGCCGCCCAAACTTCCTCGCTTCAGCGAGCACCGAGCCGCCCCAGAGGCTCTGAGGGCTCCCACCCACAAGACAGAGAACCCTAAAGACTGATGAGACCCTAAACTCTCGTCCCTAAGCCCTAAACCCTAAACCCTAATGAAACCCTAAACTCTCATCCCTAAGCCCTAAACCCTAAACCCTAATGAGACCCTAAACTCTCATCCCTACACCCTAAAGTAAAGCCCATTAGGCAGACGGACGGACACTGAAGCCGAGACAGTCTCTGCCGGAACCTGAAGCCCTGCTGTTCAACCACGGCGCCCTAGAATGATTAGGGTTTAGGGTTTAGGGTTTAGGCCACAACCGGATTTTTTTAATTTAAGGTTTAGGATTCTAGAGTTCTATAAGAAAGGGGCCTCAACAGCTAAGAACAAAGCTTTGGATACTCTAATATCGGGGCCTTAATCATTAGAATAGAACTCCTTTAAGGGTTCTTCTCGAATGAAAGCTTATGTAAGCTATGGGCCTTCATCACTGGACTAGGGCTTCTGGGTATGTTACAGTATAGCTATATATGTCATAGCATCATAGCCCCATAAGTTCAACCCTGCTTCACCGAGTTGCGATCCCTCGACGTTCACTGGTGTGCTGAGGCCGTATGGCCGTTGTTGGATCTGTTGGGGTGCAGGGCTAAAGCCTTGTATGGTTCAGGGCTTAAGGGTTAGGGCTAGGGCAGGACTGTAGGGCTTTGCAGCAGGTCTTTCGAGACTGGGGTCTAGATGTATAGGAGGCGGGTTATGCAAGACATATAATTCATGCACGCTACCAGTATATAACACATGGAGCATACTACAAGGGGTTCAGAAGGAACCATTTCACCAACCAATGAGGCACCTGCAGCACATGAATAAAAACCCTCGTCGACCCCAAGACCCTAAACCCTAAACCCTAATTCCTGACCCCTAAACCCTAAACCCTAAACCCCTAAACCCTAAACCCCTAAACCCCTAAACCCCTAAACGACCACAACACCGGGAAGCCTGGCCCGGTCAACAAAATAGTAAAACCTAGGACTCTTTGTTGCACGAAGCCCTAAACCATAAACATCCGTCTAAACATCCCTAAAACCCAGCAAGGGACCCCTTAAACTCTAAAATTTAAGGAGGCCTAAACCCTAAACCCTAAGCCACGGTTGGTCCTGTCGATTTCGGACTCCGAATCCTGAGCCGAGTGATGACTAGGCCGACCTCGGGAAAAGCGGATGTAATTCAGCGTGGAGGCACACGGCGGAGGTGCTGTAGGTTTTAGGTTGCTACAGGGTTTAGGGCTTGTTTTTCTTTAGGTTGCTACAGGGTTTAGGGCTCTCTTTTCGTTGAAGGTGTGGAGGGTTTAGGGCTTAGGGTTTGGGGTTTTTAGGTTTAGGCGCCGTGTCGCTCCCCAGCAGGGCGAGGCGGGGGCGGAACAGACTGCGGAATCGTCCGAGAAAGGGGTTTAGGACTCAGGGGTTCGGGATTTTGGGAGCTTGAGGGTTTTTGGCGTGCCAACGACGGTTGAACTGTTTAGGGCGTTTTTGGTTGGGGCTTTGAGGTTCAGGGCCGTAAGGTTTTGAACGTAGGTTGTCGGGATCATGTTGTGCCATTTGAGGGCCTTGGGGCTTTCAGGGCCTTGGGTGTTTGACGGTCTGTGGGCCTACGGATATGGCTCTACTACTGCAACTTAACTGATTCAATCATAGGGGCCCTTAGGGGGGTAGGGGGGAGGGGGGTAGGAGACTATGGGCCTTAGTAGGTCCTTATGACAGGTCAGCGGGCCCCCTCCCCCCTACCCTTTTAAGGGTCCGTAGGAGTCAAAGGTCAAGCCTGTGGCTTGGGGCTTTAGGGTTTGCTTTGTATGACTCTGGGGATGGAATTCCTTGAGCCCGAGGCTCTTCAGCAGCGATAAAACAAAGCATGGCGATAGCAACAATGCGAATGTAGGGGCCTTAACAGTTAGAACAGGGTTTTGGGCCCATTATACTATAATCATTAAAAAGGAACCCCGCAAACTCGTACTGGTAGTTATTAAGTGGCTCCTATATTACTATGCGAAAGTTGCTGTTAAAAAACAGAAGGCCTCTGATGGCCGAATCGAAACTCCCATCTTAGGCTTTAGGGTTTAGGGTTTGGGGTTCAACTTATGCGGTCAGAGCCTTAAATGTCAGTTTCATAGGACCAGGATGCATGATTTAGGGAGTTGCGAGCCTGAGTCATTGAACATGTTTTGCGAGGGGGACCCTGTGCGGACAAGCATAACACACACGTAACAATCGAACTATCTTGCAAAACAAACCCTAAACCCTAAACTCAGATCCTTGTAGTACCTTGAGACATATGGGGTCTCCACAACGAGCCCTTGACCTTCGCAGGGTTTTTGTGTTGGGCTTTGCCATGCCTGGGTGGAGGGGCATGCTAGTGGACTATCGTAGAAGAATGTTTGTCGCTTGTTCCTCTTGGGAAGTCTACCAGCAAGGCTATTCGCAAGACCCCCAAGAAATCTCAGGGTGTCGAGTTCATCAGGTTGAGCAGTTTGAAACAACAACACACCGCAAAGCATCGTCGCATATCGTCGCAACGCCACAAGCTTGCCAGCCCATGCATCAGAAGCCCAGGAAGCACTGCAAGACCCTCAACCTCACAGTCTAAAATCCCTACAATGCCCCAAACCCCAAAGCACTGACCGAGCTCTCGCACTTCTATGGCTTGGACGGTGTCGATACGGCATAGAACGTCTCGGGCGTGGGGCTTTGGGCTTTCAGGGGCTAGAGTTGGCTGTCGGGTATTGGGGTTTTCGGGATGAGGGGTCGAACTCAAAGGTACTCCTTGAAATCAACATAAAGCCCTAATGCAGAAGCCCGGGTCCTCACAAATACTGCTCCTTGGGACTCCTTGTCGTTTTCACCACACTGTAATGAACCTAGATGAAGGCCCTTATTCTAGAATTAGGGGGCTGTGCATACTTCGGGCCAGGGACGTCGGGCTCGCTTTGGGGATTTTGAGGGAGCAAGTCCTACTAGAACGGTGTGGCAGCAGCCTGCGAAATGAGAGTAGACACCAGGCTCCTGTGCTCCATGATGATGCTTCTGACTCTAATCCAAAGTCTTACGACACCAATCCGACTCGAGGCATTTATGGTTTCAACATGACTTAACGTCTTGGAAACCATCGAAGCAGACAAAAATCCGAACCTGGAGGCCTCATCGCCTAGCCGCCCGGCTTGCCCTAACAGCCAAACACTATGAAACCTGAACCCCAAACCATACCACTACATGTCCCCGCTCCACTACTCTTCGAAGTACCGAAAATAACCTGGCTACGATCTCCATATTCCTGCTTGCATCAATGTAGCGTAATAAACGTAGTAGCAGTAGTCATGCGCGAATAAGAAGAAGAACGATCATAATAAGAAAGAAAAGCACTGCGCAATACTAGTAACAATGATAATCACAACGATAGCAACCAAAATAATCACAGTACTAATGATAGTCGTAACAACCGTATCCACAATAAACACACTGATAACCATGATCCTAGACATGTGAGACGACAGAACCCTTCTAGGCCCCGTTTGCTCCACCCAACCGCTACAGCACAAAGTTGAAACCCCCCGACTATATCCACTCCCTACCCCCTAAACCCTGAACCCTAAACCCCCAAACCCTGAAACCCTAAACCAAAACGGCCCGGAGCTCTCCGACCCCATGGCGGAAAACCCTAAAGCTTAGGTTTAGCTTGAGGTTTAGTTAGGCTCACACCCTTGACCCCAAAAACCTGACCTGAGGTCTGGTTCTTGGGTTTTTTTGTTGACCACTCTTTTTCGTTTTTGTTGGGTTTAGGGTTTAGGGTTTACGGTTTTAGGGTTTAGCGAACCACTGGAGCCCAACTCCCCGATTACGCTTGGCTGCGCACATGGCACTGACCTCTTCCTCCGGTCCTCGGTTGCTTTCAGAGTTAGGACAAGGCTGACCCACGTTTACGGGCACCTGTGCAGGGGTTCCCACATGTCAAATTTGTGTTTGAGGGGTTGAGGGTTTGCGCTTCTGGGCTTAGCAAGCCCGACGATGGCACAAAGCTACAACCGTCTCAAGAACTATTGTGAAGGTGTTGTGCTTCTACACTGCTGTCTTGCTACATTAGATTCTTCGTTGGGTTGCATTTGCTCTTTCATTAAGACTCACATGAGGTCCCATGTAACTACAGAAGCTCCCGCTCTCACTCATTTTATCCCACAAAGTGCTGCTTCAGCTACAGGATTGATTCCACCTCACCGGAATACTGTAAGATTCGCTCCTTCCTCAAGTCAGATGCGAGACCCCACGCCCCCTCTGCCCAGCATGGTTTCCGGCTCTCCAGTCCAGTGGCTCATGTCTTTGATCGGATTCGGGATCTGGGTATCAGGATGCTAGGCTGGGCCTTTTTGATTTTTCTGTTTAGAAGTCAGGCTAACATAAGAGGGTTCTATATCAAGCTATATATAAGCTTTCCTTATTCTGGTAACTTAAACTCTGTTCCTTAACCAAAGCCCAGTAGGGCCTCAGTCAAAAGCTGGCCTTGAGTTTAGGATATTGGGGCCAGACTGGTCTGTGAGTCTCGGGATCCAGGTTGTAGGGTTTAGGGTTTAGGCAGGACCAGACAACAGCTAGCTAGCAAGATACGAAGATCAGCTTGGGGAAAGGAGCAGATTGTTTCAAACTATGCTGCCAGGAATTGGCTGTAAGAAAATCAGCCGCGACCCTGAACCCCGAACCCTAAAATGCTGGACGCCTTAGAGATACGGCTTGGGACTTAGAACGCAGAATGCCTGTAACCCGCATCTCAGCGCAAAGCCGGAAACGTCAGAGGACGAGCGGATGAACCTGTGAGGTTTCGGGAATGCATGACAGCACACGTATCTCTCTACATATATATATATATAATGGTACTATGACTATAGAATGTTACAAAACTATATTATATTCTGTTCTATTTGGTGACACTATACTATATGATATTCTACACTATAATATAGTAAACGGCATTGTAATCTGTTCTCTTCTACTACCATTTCTTTTCATAACAGAATAATTATGTTACATTATGTAATACTTAGCTCATGCTGTAAGATATTGTGTTCTACTGTTTATGGCATGCTATATTCCATTCTGTTGTATTCTACTGTATTATATTGTGATTCGATATAGCATGCTCTATTACATAATTGCATTATAGGATATTCAGTACACTACGTTACATGACACTACATTACAGTATATGATATGGGAATGTCACATCTTATCATGTCATGCTCTGTTGTAGTATACTATTCTGAAGGATACTATATGATATTTTACTTTAAACTGCTACATCATACTTTGTTGTAATATATCTGGCTATATTCTACTGGGTTATAATAACGTACTACTTACATTATATTACATGACATGATACTATATTAGGTTAAGTGGCATTACATTGAATTACAATATATGACAAAAACATTATATTGTTTGTTTTTATTTCTTATGTACGGCGCTATATTGTATTCTGGCGTATTTCATACAGCCATTCTATGATAGATTGTACTATAACATATCATGTTCTACTATGCAACCTTAAACAATGATACTCTATTCTACTGTATTTAACTGTATACTATACTATACCATACTATACTACACAACACTATACTATACTATATTGCCTTACAATATATATATATATATGTATATATGTATGGATACATATAAGCCAACCGTAACTTACAACATACTACACTGTGCTCTGATATGACATAATATGATATGAGATGATATGACATTAGAGTGTTGTGTAATGCTCTGTCATGTTGTGTCAGATTCTGTTGTACTACAATTACATTATGCTATAACATACTATGTTATTCTATATCATGTTACACTACATTATATTGTATTATGTTTTGTTATATTATACTACAGTATACTAGCAACAATTTTTCAATATAGTATACGATAATATATTACAACTGTATGATATACAGTATATTATGTTATGTTACGTTCTATTCGATTCTATTTGCTATGTCCTGTTAGACTGTACCACGTGATATAAAACATAGTACAGATTCTGTATATACGGAAATTCAAAGAGTCCCTCAGAACTATGTTTCCTTCTACAGGGCCTGCGGCATAAGAGATCGAGGGTTCAGGGTTTAGGGTTTAGAGTTTAGGGTTATAAAATTCCAGGCTCCTACCGACTCTTACCTACATCCTAAAACCCTGAACGCAAGGTCCTAAACCCTAGACCCTAAATGTCCTTATCTCTAATCTCAAATCTTATATCCACATCAACCCTAAACCCTAAACCCTAGCCCTAAACCCTAAACCGTCACATCAACCCTGAACTTTAATCCCCAAAAACCTACGTAAATCGAACATCCAGAAATTCAACCCCGAGGCCTACCGATGCTAGCTGCTACCCTTGACTTCCAGCAACTCGTCAGAACCCCTCCTACTTTGCACTCGCATATGGGTTTCTGAAGGCTTGATAATCCGGTCTAAACTCAATCTTAAAACCCCTACGCCCCGAAACCCTAAAACCTAGAAGCCCCAAACCCGAAGCCCTAAACAAGAAATGAGAGTTACCGGTTTCAGGATTTGGGGGTTTAGAGTTTTTCAGTTTTGGGGTTATTCATGGCGGCTTTTACTGCTTAGGGCTTTGATATGAAGATTTGGCGTTGCAGACTGTCTCTGCAGGGTTTTTCGAAAAATGAATGGTAGGAACGATGTTTGCTCGTATGTTTAGGGCTTCCCGTTGTGGGTTGGACATTCTGCTTTGTGCAAGACTTGTGGCATCGCATGCTCCACTCTCATAGTCCTGAGAGGCCTCGACCCAACCTGGGTCTTAGCGTGTAGGGTTGAGGGTTGACGGTTTCGTATATGGGGTTTATAGCGGATGAAGTCCTGTGGAGGGACAAGGACTTTCAGAATAATTTGTGACACGGCATGCTTTTTAGTTTTGCAGTACGCCTCAGTTCTTTTCCCATTGTCTTCCCGAAGCCCTCTTATGAGCCTATTCTGCCTAGATCCCAAGCGCCCGACATTTTAAAAACCACAAATCCTAAAACTCTAAACTCTAAACCATAAAACTTATAAAAACTCCACACCCCTTTCAAGCCCTAAAGCCCTAAACCCCCCAAACTCTAAGCATCACCGGGCTCCCGGCCCGTCCGGCGGGTCGGAAGGCTCCAGCACATGTGGAGCATTAGGCAGCTCCATGGATGCGACTTTTGATGTGACCCGTTTTAGGCCGGCGATCTACCCCGCTGTCTTCTCTTGGGCACTAGAGAGGGGGGGAAAACTCATCAGGGGGTAGTTGGCTCTTCTCGTGCTCTTCGAGTGCGGCAGGGAGGTTTCTGCTCGGTTGCTCTTTTGGAGGTTTTCAATTCTTCCCTTCTCTTCGGTGCCAGGGAAAGGTCTGGTTCTACGAGATCCATAGGTCTTAGAGCTACCACGTCGAGGGCCCTCTAACAGTGTGTCCCCTGTCCGGCTTCAAAGAACTATCAACTTCGACGGAGCCGTGAAAGAGCGTCAAGCACAAATTCTTCAAACTCCCAGCATCTGTCACGAGCTTCAGGATTTAGGATTGGGTTTGAGGATTTGGTTTAGGGTTTGCGGTTCAGGACAGGCCAACCCTGAAGTTTCTCAAGGTTTACACCTTAGACCCTAAACCCTATCTGGCTTAGGGTTTATAGGGCTTTTTTGAGCACGTTTCTCGCTTCTCTTCCCCGGTAACCGGAAGCCCTTATATTTAGGGCTTACAACTCTCGGGGTGTAGGACTAGGCACGGGTTTACAGTTTGGGGGTCAGGTTTTGGGGCTCGGGGGTTTAGGGTTTTCGGGCTTGGTGTTGAGGGTGTAAGGCCTGGGGTGCCAGCTATCCGGAGAAGTTGCTGTTACTATAGGTCGTGTCAATCAACCTCCAGGCGGTTTTGGTGAGCACATTAGTATCCCACCATCACGTTTCTTGAAGACGTGAGTTTGATCATTCAAGCGAGGAAGTGTATGCAAGGCTCTAGCGCTTCGGGATGTTCAGTCCACGCATGAGCGCCAAGGGCTGGGCTACTGTTTGGCTGTTTGGCTGTAGGATAACACAGCTCCAGGCACCAAAGACCAGATGCCCCTATCCCTGACGATGATGCTCCACAGCCCTATGACAGAAAACCTTCCGCGGAAGGCAGCACTTCCCTAACCCTATAAACCAACCTCGAAACCGATTTCAAAGCAGGTGAAGACTCTAAAACCGTGTGATCGACCTGTGTGCTTCCCGGACCTTGAGCGTCTCCGTACACACAGATAACTATATATATATATCCAAATCTACAGCTGTATCTGTATATCTACATCTTATCTGCATGAGTCTATTTCGAACGCATGTACATATGTAAGTCAATGTAAGTGTATACACCTACCTACCTACGGACAGACAGACGGACAAACAAACAGACAGACACAGATTAACCTTACACCACCCTAAACCCTAAACCCTAAAACATGACATGGAATCGAACCTCAGCTTTGTGCACACCAGGAGCCACTCTCCTTCTGTAGCGCCTGCCGGTTCGGAGTCTGCTTTGTAGGGCTTAGGGCTCAAGTCCTGACAGCTCTAGGGTTTAAGTTTGGGTCTTTAGGACTTTTGGGGTCTAAGCCCATAGGGTTTTGAGGATTGGGGCCTTAAAGCTTTTGGGGTTCCACTTTGGGTTTCGGGATTCGGATCTATGCTTGGGGGTTAAGGCGTGTAGCGTTTAGGATTTAGAAACTAGGGTGGAAGTTGCCATCGAGGTTTAGGGTTTAGCATTTAAGGTATGAGCAAGGCATCCTTATAAGACCTTTGGTAGGCCCCGAGCAAAGTGCCTTCTTAGAACAGGGTTTTTGGTGTACATTAGACTAGAGTTAGAATAAGGAACCCAACCAAAAGAGTGTAGGTACTTATTATGACCGCCTTTTGTTCGGCTGGGAGGAGGCCCCATGGAAACTTTCGGGGTTTAGGGCTCGGGTCCGAGCCTCCAAGCCGCGTGACCACTGCGAAAGTTCATTTCATGTACCGACTAATATCGCGGACCCCCTAAACCCCTAAAGCCCCAGGGTTTAGGGTTTAGGGGTTTAGGGTTTAGGGTTTAGGGTTTACGACCCTAAACCACGAAACCCTAAACTTCCCCAAACCCTCAAACCCTGAATCTCAAATGTCAAACACCCTGTGCCCTCAAACCCAGAACCTGCAGAAACCGTAAACCACCGCAGATCCTGAAATTCCAAAGCAGAACCAGACGAACATGGGGTTTAGGGTTTAGGGTTCGGGGTTTAGGGTTTAGATATTGGGTGCTTGTTGATAAGGGTAATGCTTAGCATAGCTATACAGGGACGATAAATGGATATACTACTAATTATACTCACTCATCCTAAATCCTAAACCCGAAGTCCCGAACCCGAAATCCTAAAACCAAACCACAGATCCCAAACCTGAAACCTAAACCCGAAACCCTAAACTAAACCCTAAACCCTAAACCCTAAACCCTAAACCCTAAACCCTAACTTCCCACGGCTACGCAGGCCAGGAGCCTCCTCTTTCGGAAGCCCCGGGTCCTGTGGCTTAGGGCTTACATTTTTTGGTGTTGAACGCCTTTGTCCGGCAGGTTTTAGGGTTTAGGGTTAAGGTTTAGGGGTTTAAGTTTAGGGTTTAGGGTTTAGGGGGGTGCAGTTTAAGGTTCAGGGACGGGCATTTTCAAGGTTTGCAAGGCATCTGGGAGGTTAGTATAAGGCCCATAGTGATGAGAAATGGCTTTGAGGTTTAGTTGACAAGGGCAATATTCTTGTGGAATACTATTTGTAATCATGCCGACCCCTACACAATAGCTTTAGGGTTCAGGCTTCGTCCTCAGACCCGACGTTACGCCGCAGACTACAGACCACGACATGCTGAAAACCTCGTCCTGGCCGTAGGATGCTGCCATTCAGGCTGCAAATGCTGCGTGCCTTCCGTGCGAAAGCGCCTTCGAAATGCCCGAACTGCGATAACGTCCATGTTGCCAGTGCATACTTTGGGACCGAGCATGCATCCCCGAATCCGCAATAACGTCCATGTTCCAAGTACATACTTTGTGACCATGTCTCCTGCCGGTGTCCTGGTGATCTCCCTGGCATAACAGCAAAATGAGACACACAATCGGTTTCATGGGAAGTAAAGTAACGAGAAGAGAGCAGAGTGCACTAGTGTATTAGCAATGTAGCAGTCAGCATCGTATCAGTCTAGTAGCAGTAAGATTGTCAACAATGAATTTCGAAGCCAACTCCCAGTAGCACAAGGCCTGAAGACTTCGGGATGCAGCGCTTGCTGCGAAGGGATTACGACATGGGATTCAGGATGGATTTTTTAGGTGTAGAGCTGGAGGGGGTTAGGTTTCGATGCCGAGAAATTCCAGTAAACTTTTGAGCACCACCACTGTTCTTGCCGCAGGAGTTGCCTCAAGCCTTGCGGTGTCAGATTCACAGGGGGCTCACACGGCCCTAGATCCAGATTGGGTTTACCTGGCATTGTACTAAAGTAACACTTCACTAGGAATCGCACAAGCGCAGAGGCATCTTTTGCAGACAACGAAACCAACAAACAGAAAAACAATAGCATAAGCAAGAGCAACAACAAACAAGAACAAACAAAGAAACTACGGCACCACTACGATTGCCACTGCCACTGCAACTATCACTACCACTATACCACTGCCACTGCCGGTAGGGGCACGAGTACCACGACAACTAGCACTACCACCACTCATTCTGCTACCACTACTACTACGACTACTACTACTACTACTACTACTACTACTACTACTACAACTACTACTACTACTACTACTACTACTACTACCTCACACGTTCTTATGCAGTGCATGAAGTGGCTGTCTCTCCTTTTTCATTGGTCGGATAAAATGCCAACCTCGCTGGTCAAGAAGGTCCAACTAGGCACGAGTCGCTTCGTCAGAACACCGCCACTCACGTAGAGAAGACGGTAGAACAAGCACTGCCAGTATGGACAACTGTAAGAAGGCAGTGTGGGTAGCCCAGGGGGCCTAATCACCTAATCCGCCAAGCAGTCACAACGTCCTGGTAGCCGTCGAAGAGGGCAGAGCCAGTCGTCGCCACGAGGTTGTAGAAGAACTCGAAAGGTCACGGAGCCACCGAAAGAGGAGCTCCGAGCGAAGTTTTTTTTTTTGAGAGTCCAGGTCTCCAAGCCAAAGCCACCAAAGTTGCCGACAAGGTAGAGCAGGTCCTCCACGAGGTAGACGAAGAAGTGCCACCACGGAGTGGAAGCACCCAGCCAGCATTGCGCTCCCGGGCGGGTGGTCAAGGTCTTCAGGTAGTCATGGTACGCCTTGCCGATCCTAGCCGTAGACCGCAAAGCCTGAGATTCCCAAGTTGTGCATTGCGAGCTCCCTGGGCATGGGCATGCCTTCTGGAGCCACTCCACCGCTGCCCCATGGAAGCTGCAGCCGCCTTGTCCGCCGCCTCGTTGAGGGCCCTGAGCCGAGCGGCCGAAAGCCCAAGCGGCGGGGTCCACCCAAGCTTTTTGTCATGCGACGGCGTCCAGATGAACATGACCTCGAGCTGGTCGTCGCGAAG
>CAJNDV010031821.1:357-16430 GCA_905221635.1 Symbiodinium sp. CCMP2456 | reverse complement strand
GTTTAGGGTGTCATGATACGTCTTTTTCAGCATTGCTGATATCTTTGCTGCTACCACTAACGATGTTCGACGTCGTGCTCACTCACATGCATTAAGCAGATCGTATTTTGGAACAATTGCACTGCTTCTTACAGTATGGGGGTTGCAGATCACGGAGCTGCACAGGATTAGGAGAAATCTTGCAAGATCCTCCTGCTGCTTGCAAGTATCCTAGATCTCGTTTGGGTCACGAAGGGCCCGTGCTAGCACCCTACCGGCGGCTTCCACTCTTCTTTACCGATTCTTTACCCACTGGCTCAGAGCCACTTGTCGGTCGATGCTTCTTCAGAGGATTAAAGGTTACACCCTAAACCCTAAACCCTAAACCCTAAACCCTGAAACCAAACCGTAAACCCTAAAGCCTGAAGCCTAAACCCTGAAAGCCCTGAAGTAAAAGCCAGAAAGTTGGACCCTCATTAACCTCAAGGCTTATCACCCTAAGCCCTGAACCCTAAACCCTTGACACCCAACACAGAACTTATGCAGAGAGAGAGCGAGAGAGAGAGAGAGAGATATATATATATGTATACGTACGTACCTGCAGGTTACCTGTTCAATATTTTCAATCTATGCCAGCTCTGAAGTTCCTTGGGTTCAGGGGTTTAGAGGTAAACCGTTGAGGGGTTCAAGGGTTTAGTTGGTTTTGCCCTAAACCCTAAACCCGAAATCTTAAAGTTGGTTTAACGGTTTGAGGGTCTCAAGGGTTTCGGGACTTGAGAGTTTAGGGTTCAGGGGTTGAGTGGTTAGGGTTTAGAGCTTTTAGGCTCAGGGGTGTACGGGGTAAGAGTTTAGGTTTGAAGGACTTATGTGTTTAAGGGCTTCGGGGTTCAAAGCCTTAACTGCTTCACTAAGAGATTCTCGGTTCAGGGTACCCCTAAACCCAAAACCCTAAACTCGAATGCAGACTCCAATCGGCGCCTTTCCGCGCGATCTGCTGACTGCTCTTGAGACCCCTGACACCCATGTTGCCCCAACAGGGTTTGGGGTTTGGGGTTTATTTTGCCTCAACATTCGTATGCGAAACAGCAACAAGCACTCTAGAACCCTAAACTTGGCCTTACGCCGTCTGGCCCGGAGCCATAAACTTAGCGGCGAGGTGAAGCAAATCGTCGCACCTGGATTTCTTGGATTTCGGGCCGTCTACTTGACTCTGCTTGGAGCTGAGATCGTCTTAGTGTTCAATTTGTTGTGAGGGGGGGGGAAACCCTAAACCCTAAACCCTAACCCTAAACCCTAAACCCTAAACCCCAAGCCCAGGTTCTATAGTGTTTGCTTGGGATCTTCGAGTTGAGTGTTTGAACCTGGGGTTTGGATGAGTGGAAATGCTATACCTCTGCAGTCCTTGTGTTAATATAGCATATCATACCGCAAGACCGTACCTTCCCATGCACTGATCCTTCAGTCATGTGCCACGCCGCCCTGCCTTAGACATTTTCTGGCATCTCTACACAACCCCTAAAGCTGAAACAATTGAAGGCCGACACTCAAGAGCGCTAGGCCCCAACCCCCGAGTTTTGGCTGGTTTAGGGGCTACAAGGATTCTGTGGGACCTAGAGCTTAGGTCTATAGAGTCTTGATTCGTCTAGATGTTAGTAAACGGAATATGCCCCATGTACTCTAGGATCCCCAGTAGTACCCTTTTGCCCTTTTTCTTTTTGGGTTCCCTTATTAAAACCAAATAGTAGGAAAAAGGGTACCCTTATTATTAAGGGGCTACTGGGGAACCTAGTACTCCAGTCCTGCAGAGGCTTCGAAATTGCCTTCCACTCCCATGCTTCCGGTCACTGTCGCCTTTCCCCCAGAGCGAGACTCGGCCTTGAAAGACGGTGACGCTGGGGGGGGGAATTGTGGGTTGAAAGCTGCGGGCTGAGGGGTTTCGGGACTCATACGGTTTCGGCGGAGTTCGGGTAACCGGGAAGGTGTAAGTAAGTTGCGGGTTGCGATCTTCCGATTTTCCTAAGCCGTCAGACAGAGACCAACACTGGCCCTTTTTACGCCCCACTTGAGCAAGTTATTTCGACACCCAACCGGCCGAAACCCCGTGGCCCCATGGGTTCCAGGTGTAGGATGCGGGGTTCAGGTGGGTGAACAGTATGAGAGAGTCGCATCAGAGGCACGCCGATGATGACGCCTTCGACGACGACTACCACTACTACTACGACGACTACTACTACTACTACTACTACTACTACTACTGCTACTACTGCTACTGCTGCTGCTGCAGCTATGGTCCGACTGGAGGGACTGCGCAATCACTATGCAATTGTTCCTGGCAGCGTCACCACCGTCCCCCGACGTTCTTTAAACAACCCTCGACCATAGGCCCAGAGTTTTGAAGGTAAAGGCTCCAAAGCTAAACGTTGACACCTCACTAAAGCCTAAACCCCAAAGGGTTCATCGCAGCGGGAAACCCCGGCTAAAGCCGGAACCCAAACTCTCAATTCAAGGCTCTAAGGACCAGAACCCGAGATTCTAAACACGAAATCTTCAGCGCCCTGATAGCACGCAAACCTAAACCCTAAACCCTAATGTCGAGAACACTAATGCGCCCTAAACCCCAATCCCGCACGCTCGCTCACTGAGTCAACGACCGATACACTTTAAAAAAAAAGTAAGCCCAAAACCCTTAGGGTTCAGGGTTTAAGCCTCAACCCCAAAACCTAAACCTTGGGCCCCAGGTTGTAAACCCTCAACCAAATAAGAAGATCTCGTGGTTCCAGGAGAAGGATCCAAAGCCCAAGTTCGACAGCGAAGGCTTGGAGGGAGAGTTCTCGAGGATGGCGGTGTCTGTGGGCTTCAGATAGTCTTTTTCTTCAGAGGCACGGGGGCTTGTTTTGTTTTTGTTGTTTGTTTGTTGTTTTTTTGTGGTGTTGAGAATGTTTAGTTTGTTCTTCGTGTTGTTTTGTTTTCATAGGTTTACGCGCATGTGCTGCATGATGGCGTTGATAAGGGCTCCTTGAACCTAGCGGTCTCCCATTTGGAATTAAGGGGTTCTTGCATACCTTGTCCTAATACTTAGAGTTCTATTTTTTGCTACTCCCAGTGCCTTTTACTTGCCTGAGCTGCGGCTTAAAACGCCCCTCCAGCCCAAACCCCTGCATCTCTCCCAACCCCCTCCCAGCCCTACCAACAAGTCGAGGCAAATTACGGGCCTTGAAGCTGCGCAAAGCTACGAAAACTCCAGATTACAGGTTGATAGAGCCTTTTGAACGCTTAGAAGCGCTTCTAAAATCCTCACGGATCCCCAAACCCAAAACCCTAACCCCCGCAACACTTGTTTGAAGAAGCCCCGTGGAAGACCTTGGGAGGTGCTACGGCAGCCTTCTGGAAGCGGCTAACCTACTGGACTGTGGTATTGCTGCCGCTCCCCTGGATTTAGGGTTTAGGGTCTGGGGTTTAGGGCAAAGGATTGTTGGCGTTTTTTTTTTTTTGCGGTTTCGGTCCTTTAGGGCTTTTGGGCATGGGTTAAGCGGTTTTCAAAGGGCTCTAGGGCGTTTCAGGCAGGGGTGTGGAGTTGTGGGATGTGAGGATGTTGCTTCCCAAGTCCCTCTTGTAACAGACATCATCCGGAACCCACTCCGTCCATGGCAAAGAGCCGCGACTTTTTGCCGCCTTTGCCGGGCAGAAGGGCTGCACTTTCAAAGTGCATGGCGTCCGGCCGTACCCTCCCTCAGCAATGAGAGGGCAATTGCCCCGTAGCTACCTGAAACCTCACCGAGGGTGAGACAACGGTGGGGTACCTCTGCCACGAGGCCATTCCTGTATGGTCCTCTTTGGATGGCGGAGATTGTGCCCCAAATTCATAAACAAGAAACTGCATTTTAGAGTACAAGTGTTTCCCACTGCCGCATCAGTGCCTTTCTTGGAGGACCAGGCAACATAGGTGAGAGCGGTGGGAGCTGTTGCAAGCCTTTCCGCCTACCCCCCCCTTTCCCATCCACGCCGCGCCCTGCCGGCCTCCCCCAACGTACCCAGAATGTCCCGAACTCTGCCAAACCCTGCGGTAATCCCGTCAACCTCTCAACCAGAAACTCAAAGCCCGAAATTCCAAGCAAACTCTGAACCCTAAACCTTTGCCTGCCTTGAGGTTCTGCTTCTTGGGCGAGGTCTACGTGGTCTTTCCCGTCATGCCACTCGACTTCTGCTGGGCCTTGAGTTGATTCCCGCAAGTTGAAAGCCAGGCTTCGAGCATAAAGCCCCAAAGCCCTGAACTAAAGAAGCCCCCGAGCAGTTAACAGGGCCCACATAACCCCACCCCCCAACCCCTTCCGACAAAGAAACACAAACAGAAAACAACAAACACCTAAACCTAAACCTAAGAAAGCGAAGGCAAAAGAAACACTGAACGTTACATGATAAAGCCCTACGTACACCCTAAACCTTAGTCAACCTAAACCCTAAACCCTGAACCCTAAACCCTAAACCCTAAACCCTAAACCCTGAACCCTGAACCCTGAACCCTAAACCCTAAACCCTAAAGCCTAAACCCAAGCTCAGGCAGGGCTTGAGCTTCGAGTCTCTCTGCGCGAGTCGATGTCATCCGCTGCCCTGGCGGCTGGGCCGAAGATTCCGGCGGTCTTTTCGGGTGCACGAGGGGTTCCATAAAGGGGTCTCTGAAGGGCACGGTAAGGATTCTATGTAAGGGTACTGTAAGGGTTTCTATCTAGCTATAAGTCCTTTAATTCGGGTTGCTGCATTTGTAGCCGTGCATACAATGACCTGATCGTTGAAGCAATATAGGGGCCTGAATAGTCAGGAATAGTGTTCCTATCGGTTCCTTATGACTGCTACAGCATGATCTACACCCAAACCAACCCGAAGCCCCGAACCCAAAACCCATTGTTGTTAATACGCAGGCCCTATAGTATACCCATGGCCCAAAGTAGTTCCTTTTTGGGGTTCATATATAGAATCCTATAAGGTAATCCCCAAATGGAACTACTATGGGGCCTATAGTATACAGTATACATACAGAGATCCTCCAAAAAGCTCTAAACTCCTTGAACCTCAATCCGCAAACCAAGAAACCCCCCAAGCCCGAAAGCGAAAACTCATTTCAAACGCCCTGACAGGCGAACCTAGGGGCCTGAACAGTTCGCTTTTTAGGGTTTGGGGTTTAGGGGTTTTAGGGTTTTTAGGGTTTTGGGTTTAGGGTTTAGGGTGCTATTTCTGGGGCTTCTTGCAGCACTTCTGTATAACCACCCCCCAGACCCTCTCGTTACTGAGCCCCCTGTATAATCCAAGCTCCAATCCTAAACCTTAAACCCTATAAACCCTAAACCTTAAACCCTAAACCCTAATCGTAATCACGCAGGGACACCTCAACCGAACGCTGCCAGCCTAGGCAGTCTGAGTGCGTGGCCTGCAACGGAAGTGGCTTGGCTTGTTGAACTTAGGGTTTAGGATTTAGGGTTTAAGGTTTAGCGAATCTCAGCAAGAACTAACTGTGGCTGTTTTGTCCTGCGACAGCCTCCCCGAGGCATGTTCATCCTCTACTTCATGTTGTCCTCGATGATGGCAATCGACGTCTTCATGGGCCACGTGCTTTTCACTTCTGTCGCCGCTCGGTTGCGATCCGACTGTGTCGGAGATATCTAGGGACGAGCTCTTTGTGTTCTCAAGGCTCTAAGGCTTTCAGGTTTTCGTGCGGGTTGAGGCTTATGCTCTAGGGTTCCTTACCCTTCCCTTGCCGCTTCTTGTTTGTGAAGTCTCAAACTGGACTTGTTGATATTCGCTGTCCGAAGTCCGAACAGACAAATACACAGATATTATATATACACACATGTTTATATGTACAGATGAACCTACCTTCTTGTACAGAGAGAGAGAGAGGGAGACAGAGAGAGGCACGCACATAATCAGATCCCAACGAATCCCGAAGCTTCCAAACCTTCAAGCCCAGAACCCCTAGCCGTCCTTACCCCTCCACTCCATGCCTTTCAAGCCCCCTAGCTGTATAGTAGTTAGCCATTATGTAACCCGACTGACGAACAATCCTAACCCTTAGCCCTAAGCCCTAAGCCCTAAACCCTAAACCCTAAACCCTCTAAACCCTAAACCCGGATCCCGACCCGGAAGCTCTGCTTAGATTGGTATCGTCTTGGGCACTCAGCGCGGTCTCAATGGCATGCGGAAGGCGCGGACAGCCAGCCGTGGGTCGGGGCGTTAGGGAATCCTGAAGCCCTACAGAATCCGCCTTGCGGAACATTTTTAGAAACCTTGTAGTACAGTTGGTTCGGCACCCTCTTAGGATGCAGTTGAAGCCGGGTTGTGGGCGTGTAATTCGCGGCTATCTTCCCTATGCCCCCTGACTCCACAACATCCACAGCGTAGCCGGCGTAGCCCCGCACTGAAACTCAGAAGACCCCAACCCTCCCTCAAGCTCTAAACCCAAGCGCACAAGCCCTAAATCCTAAACCCACAATCCTGAATTCCGTTCGATTCCATCAACTTAACGTAAGTGACCATAATGGAGATGTAATATATAAGCAGTTGTCCATAGTATGGTATCTTGACTTACATAAGTTCCTGAAAACCGTGCAGAACTTACAAGCCTCTTAGGAAAGAACGCCTAAAGCGAGCTCCTAACCCAGGCGGGTGACTCTGCCGTCTTCCTTTCCGACTCCGACCTGGGTGTGGGGGAGACTTGTTTCGCAACCAAGGTTTGGGACTTTTTGGGCTCGGGGTATTAGGGTTCTTTAGGGCTTATAGGGCTTACAGGGTTTGGGGGTTTAGGGTTTAGGGTTTAGGGCTTCAGGTTTGGCTTGGGGTTGAGGGTCTGAGTTTTAGGAGGGCACAGGCTCTGAATCCCCGTGCCGCGTAGGCTGGAGAAGCTTGAGACCACTCTTAAGGGTTTGGGATCGAGTAGTAGAGGCTTCAAGATTCGGGGCATTCGGGTTCATGATGGTTTAGGGTTTAGGGTAGGGTTCAGGGTAGGCGGCCCCTGACCCTAAACCCTAAACCTTAAATCTTCAGATCAAAATTCCATTGGGTCTGCATTTTTGAGGCCCCAGCACGAAAGCACCAGAAACGGGAAGGCAGCCCATGTCTGTATCACCTCTGGTATAAGTGCCTCGTCCTCACATAATTATATTTCCAAAACCCTCTGCTCATCGCTGAGGTCCCCAAACTATACTACCCCCAAAAATTGCCTTATGGAACACTTCAAGGAACCCTTGTGGTACCCTTTTAGCGGCCCTTATGTTGCACATCAGCTTGTGCCGGAGATGCGAAAGATGCCGGAGCTCCTGTTAACACAAGACATCACCCTGAGAAGAGCCAACCCCTGAACCCTAAACCCTAAACCCTAAACCCCTAAACCCCTAAACCCCAAAACCCCAAAACCCCTAAACCCCTAAACCCCCAAACCCATAAACCCTAAATGAACCCTGAAGTCGGAGTTCCTGAACCGGTCTTGAATCAGATTCTGCACTCTTGAGGTTTAGGGCTTATAGGGTTTAGGGGCTTTTAGGGTTCAGGGTTTACGGTGTAGGGTCGTTAGGGTTATGGGTTTTGGGCTTTCGGTTTAACCCTAACCCTAAACCCTATATAAACCCTAAACCTTAAACCCTAAACCTTAACCCTAAACCCTAAACCTTAACCCTAAACCCTAAACCTTAAACCCTAAACCCGTGGGTTGCTTTAGCTGGATTCCTTGGTCGCCCCAGGAGAACAACCCTCGAGCTGGGAAGCTCATGCAGATCCCTGGCTTTCAGCGCTTTAGGTTTTACGGTTTAGGGTTGAGGGCTTAGGGCTTGGGGTTTAGGGTTTAGTTCTTGAGGTTCAGGGTTTAGGGCTTAGGGTTTTCAGGCTATGCAGCTGTTGGGTTTTAGGGTTGAGGGTTTCAAGGGTTTCGAGACTCTACCAGTATGTTCTTAGGGTTTGGGGCTTCGGCGCTTGTGGCCGTATAATGTCCTTCTCTGGCTTGCGCGAGGGTTGGGCGAGTCTCTGTTGCTGTGCCGTGTTGCCGTTTTCTGGGTACTATAGGGGCCTTAATAATTACCAATACTATTTTGGGGTTCCTTAATAAAGAACTATAGAAAAATACCCCAAAACCCTGTTCTGCTTACTAAGGCTTCTATAGTACTTCTCCAAATTTGGATGCACGCTGGAGTCGTGAGGACCCTGGCTTCTGAATACCACCAAGCAGAAGATCTTTCACAATGCCCTAAACCCTAAACCCTCAACCGTAACCCTGAACCCTAAACCCTAAAGTTACAAAAAAACCGAAACCCTCAACCGTAACCGTAAACCCTAAACTTAGCCCTCAACCGCAACGCAGAACCTCAAACTGGCGATCCCGAAACCCTAAACCCTAAACCCTGAACCCTGAACCCTTGAGGCGTGTCTTTGGCAACGGCTGGCGCCACACGTGGAATCTCATCTGCCGGAGGCTCGGGTTCTCCAGGCCCTCGGGGCAGAGGGCTCGGAGGTTTCAGGGTTTACTTTAAGAGCCCCAAACCTACTTTTTTGTAGGGTCCCCACGAATCCCATATTAGGGTTCATAATAAGAACCTACAAAAAAGTGGGTTCTGGGTTCTTAAGGTAGGGCTTCCCTAACCCTCCAGGTGCCTACTATATAGAGCCTTTTGGGGGTCCTTCTCTATAGTAGGTATCTGCAGGGTTCGGGGCTAGGTTGTAGCGAACTCTAAGCACATAGATCCCAAACTCGACGTGGATCTAACATCCTACTGTTTTCAGGGCTTTTCCCGATGCTACCCTACCATTTCGTAGGATTTGGGGAACAGGTAAACCCTAAACCCCCCTCAGCAGTACATTATATCATATTCTGTTGTAAGTATTCTGGACTATCATATTATGCCATAGGGTATGACAGAACCTATACATGGGGGAGCCCGAAGGTACGGCTCAATCTGTGCTGTGCCCTCAAGGCCGTATCGGACTTCTTTTGGGGCCCGACAGCCCCAGAAGCCCTAAGTAGCGCCTACGACCTACGACCCGAGACCCAGGAATTCTAAAGCCTTAGCTTTCAATGTCTTTATTTAGGGTTTAGGGTTCAGGGCTCTGGAAGAGACAGCACAATTTTCAATATGCTCGATAGAAAGTCTTCTGCAGACCGTAGACGGCGCGACGCTAAGCACGAGCCTTCTTGTCCAGCACTCCAGTCTACTGACCCCTGAACCCTTTAGCGCTGAACACACAAACTTCAAACCCGTAAGATTAAGAGCCCCAACCTAGAAAGCCTGAAGTATCAACATCTATCCATCACATAAACCGACCGTAACACCCTAGCACCTTGAGGTTACGTCCTGAGATCCCGGCCGCTGCAACAAGTTTCGATTCCCCATGCACCGGCACACTCCTTTCGATCACGGTTCAGGGTTTAGGGTCTACAGTTTAGGGTTCGGGGTTTGTAGAACCCACAGACACGCCCCAAGCCTAATCTTGACCCTGTAGCTTAAGCCCGTAAGCTCCCATCTTCTCGGAACAGAACCCTGCGAAAACCTCATCCAGAGCCCCATCATGCCCCATCCGAAGGCCAACAGAGATTCGTCATACATCCTACAGGAGGCTGAAAAAGAAGAAGATGGAATCCCGCAGCAAGGCAAACCCGGAAGAAACCCTAAACCCTAAACCCTAAACTTGGAAGATGAAGCACTTCGTAACGAGACAAGCGCCTGAGGCCCGAAGCCCTGAACCCTACGACTGCCATTCCTCCAGGCTTCCTGGAGTTCGTGACGCGAAACCTTCAACCCTGAACCCTAAATCCTCAACCCTAAACCCTAAACCCTAGACCCTAAACCCTAAACCCTAAACCATCAACCCTATCCGAGGCTATCGTCTTTGGAAGGAAGACGTGCTCAGCAGCCAAGAGGCCGCCAAAAGAGTTCTGTTGGTTTCAAGTTCTAGACTCTAGGGTTGAGGGTTTAGGGTTAGGGTCTAGGGTCTAGGGTTTAGGGTTCAGGGTTTAGGGTTTAGGGTGTAGGGTTTTAGGGTTTAGGGTTAGGGTTTAGGGTCCAGGGTTTAGGGTTTAGGGTTCCCTAAACCCCCAAAAAAGTCCTAAACCTTAAGCCCCAAACCCTAAACTTAGGCCCTAAGCCCCTCAAAAAAGCCCTAAACCTGAACCCCAAACCCTAAACCCTAAACCCTAAACCCTGCAACCAGGGAGTCTGGGGCTGATCTGGGTTTCGCATCTGCGCGTTTTAAACCCAAGACCACCGGAAGGATCCAAAAAAATAGATCCCATCAGGGGGGTTCCTTTAAAGTACCCTCTTAGAATAGGGCCCCCAAAATTAGGGGATCTACTTTTTGGATTTTTTTCGGTGGTTGGGGAAGCATCAAAGACTGGAAGCCTGAAAAGCGTCAAGGTCCATGCTCCGGGTTTAGGGGTAATTACCCTAGACCCGACCGACTTTTCGTAACAGATCCTAACTAAAGAACTAGCTACCCTAGAAAAAGGGTGGGGTATGAGCCTATGATGCCTTTGGGTAGGCTTGAGAACCGTGGGTTTTCTGACGAAATCTCCTGCAGCTCATGCCAGCAGAATTGTTGACTCAGCGGCACGTGCTACAGAGACCTGAAGTGTTCATAATATTATTGCTTAGGGTTCCTGAATTTTTTTTTGCAAATTATAACGTACCCCAAAGTCCCTTCTCTATTCAAGTCCCAGAGTATGCCAAGCTTTCGGACCTTTCGGAGGAGCTATCGAAGCAGATCGGCATTTGGGGTTCAGGGTTTGGGAATTAGGGTTTAGGGTTTGGAAATTAGGGTTTAGTGTTCAGGGTTTAGGGTTTGAAAATTAGGATTTCTGGTTTGCGGTTAGGCCTTGGGGTTTAGGGATGTTTGGGACCAACAGCTTGTGTCAACAGACCATTCATTTGGTTTCATCGTGCCGTTGGCATCCAGCGTCATAGTCGGAAACACAAAGGGCAGAACACCTGGAAAGGCCTTAAGATTCTTGAGATTCGTATCCCCTGAGTATCCTTCTTGACGGATGGGGTTTAAGCTCCCCTTGGACTTGAGCCAAAAGGCCTTAAACACCCAGCCCGAAAATTTCTCGTTGAGAGGCCGATCAGCTCATGCAGATGGCCAGCAAGAGCAACTCCGTCCTTTGGCCTGCTAGGTGACAACCCTAAACCCTAAAACCCTAAACCCTAAACAATAGTAGCTAAAAGATTAAGTGATGAGGTCCAGGGTTGGAACTTGACTGCTGAGTGCCTTATAAGTGTTTTATGGGGGACTATATAGGGGAATAGTTTTACTTCTGATGATTCGTGTAATGTTCCTTTAGTATACTCACTCTGAATCTGCCTTCCATGCCCCATGCATGGGCCTTGATAGTTGGAGAAGGTTGAAGTGATGATCCCAGGTCCTCGTCGATTTAGAGCTGTTAGGGTTTAAGGTATTCGGTGAAGGGTTTCGGGCGAAGGCTTAGGCTTTTGATTCGTTCGTTTGTTGAGGCTTTCTACGCAGGCTTATCTTTTCGGCGCGGCATCCCTAAACCCCAAAACCCTAAACCCCAAGCCCTAAACCCCAAGCGTTTTAGGGTCTGGGAATCTAGGAATTTAGGGTTTACGGTTTAGGAACTAGGAATCTGGGGTTCAGGGTTTAGGGTTTAGGAATCTCGGATATACAGGGTTTAGGGTTTAGGGTTTAGGGATGTAGGAGTTGAGGAATACCGTCGTCTCTAGGATTTAAGGCTTGGCGTTGACGGTTTCAGAGTTTTGCTTCCTCGATCGCAACGTCGAACCCAATAATGTAGGGGCCTTAATTCTAAGGGTTTGGGGGCCCATTATACAATAATTATAATACGGAACCCCGAAAATACTGTAGGTAATTATTTAGGCCCCTATAATAAAGCAAGAAACCTGTCGTGCATACTTCTTCATATGACATGTGGGAGTTTTACAGGTGCGGCGCACCTAGATTTTTAGCATAAGACTCCTCAGTGTCTATTTCAGCGTAAGGAGCCCGGTGACTTCGAACCCTAGGCCTAAACCCGAACTAAACAAAACTCGAAGCCTTTGAACCTGAAGTCCCAAACTTCCTAAAACCCTAATCTAATTATAAAGGCGCCTAAACCCTAAAGCCTTATAGTAGCCCTTATTGTAGCCCTTTTCGAACCCTTGAAGGAACGCTTTAAAGGAACCCCCAAAACCCTTTTCTAACTACACCTCATCCCTTTCGAACCAGGGGTTCCCCAAGCGATTGAAACTGAGACCCCCAAACCCTAAGCCATCGAAGCGGTTTAGGGTTTAGGGTTTAGGGTTTAGGGTTTAGCCTCAACCCTAAACCCCGCAAGCGACAGAAAAGACGCCTCAAACAAAACCGGAAACCTGAAACCCTAAACCCAAACCCTGAACCTTTTAGCCTAAGCACAAGGCCCCCCAAACATCCTACACCCTACTATAAGATCCTGAATATATTTTCATACGATACTTCAGGATTCTTTCACGAGATGTATCTGTATATATATATATATACATATACATTCATACAATCACAACCAGATAGTATGCCACAAAAACCCTGTGCTAAATGCGCTGAAGCCCTAACCTTTGAGCCTGAGGACAAAAACCGGATCCTCAAACCCGAAACCCTGAACCCTAAAGCCACCTTTGGGCAGATGGCAAAAGGCGCTCCAAGAAAAAAACACGCCCTAAACCCCTAAGCCCCGAGGACAGGAATCCAGATGCACCCGTATGCACTTATTATGACGCCTACTGTAGCCTGCTGCAGGGTGGAGGGAGTAAGCTACAGCCCAAAACCTCGGAGCCTGAGGGCAAAAACCGTATCCCTAAACCCGAATCCCTGAATCTCTAAACTCTAAAAAGACTTTTATCCCCTAAGCCCCCAAGGACAAGCAAGGGCCCTTAAACGAAAAGCCCAACCCTAAACCCTAAACCCTAAACCCTAAACCCTAAACCCTAAACCCTAAACCGTAAGCGCCACGAGGACAAGAATCCAGATGCCCCCGTCTACCTGAACACGCTCCATCCCGTCGTCCGGGAGCGCTTTACTTTCTTCTTCGCCTCGCTCCGTAGCCTGGTGAGATTTTTGGGTTTAGGGTTTAGGGTTTAGGGTTTAGGGCTTAGGGTTTAGGGTTTAGGGTTTAGGGCTTAGGGCTTAGGGTTTAGGGTTTAGGGTTCAGGGTCTGTCAAGGAATTCAATTTAAGTTACCAAAATGGGGATGTATAGTAAAAGTAGGGTTCCCTTGCTACAGTAGCTTACTTTAGTTAACAGCAACTTTGGGTTTGGGGTTTGGGGTTTTGGGTTCAGGGTTTAGGCTTCGTACTGGAAGCGTGGGGTTCCTTATAAAGGGGTCTATGAAGGTACTATTTGGGTTTAGGGTATATAGGGTATAGGTTATGGGTTTAGGGTTGTAGTTTGGGGCTATGAGCTTTGTTAGGGGTTCAAGGCTCTTGGGTTCGGATTCAGGGTTTAGGGCTTAGGATTTATGTAATGCTTGGGTTTTCGAGGTTTAAGGCTTTCTGAAGATATGGAAGCATGTCTTGATGATCACGAGCAGTTCTACTCGTCTGTGTGCCGACACTAGTGTTCCGGAGATTCCAAAGATAGCGGCTGATAGGCCCGTGCATGCACTATTGATAGAAATCTCGGGTCCTACATGGATGTGCAGTACAGTTTTGGGTGTGTGGCGTTTTTGTGTAGAGCGCACGCAGACGCTTTAGGGGATGTGGGTTAGGTCTCCTGCAGGGTTTTGGGTTCGGCTTACGTAGGATTTCGGGTTGAAGGTGGCAGCGTCATAGCGATTCTGAGGACGGTCGCCCTGTTGGGAAGCAGTATGTTTCTATGCATATGTCTGAAGCCTCATACAGATCCATGCAGAAGTTCATACCTGCATACCTATGCAGATACCCGAACCACCCGAAGATCAAACCTTACTTGGAAGCTTGCTAGCTGTGTGCGCCCTACTGTATGTGTGCGCGTGTGTGCGAGGTACCATCTGTGAGGATCGGATGCGAATGGAGGACCCATGCCGCTCCGCCACCTTCCTTTGGATCGTGCATCCGAAGGGGTCCAAGTACGTTGGGGGCCCAAATATGTACTAAGTAGCTACTATATTGGTACTTGGACCTTTTGGGTTTGTGGTTTAATCCAGAGGGTGGGGTTTGCGGCAAGGGACGTGACTTACAAATGGTTCTGTCGTCTTGTGGAGCCCTGCATGCTCTGAATTCCGTCTCTTCTGGATCGCATATCTTGGTTGGGCTTAGTGAGCCCGGGTCCTGTAATCGACCTCTTGTTCAAGGTCTTTCAAAATTACACATAGGCATAAACACGAAAATTCTCTAAAGGTTAGGTACATAAACAAATAAGGGAAGAAAGAGCGAGAGAGAGAGAGAGAGAGAGAGCGAGACATATATATATATATATATATATATATGTGTATGTATACATATATATATATATATTTATATGTATATTGTGGGCTTCATTATCTGGTTCTGTACAGACCCGGACTATGCGTCGGAGCTGCCCAGAAATAAGGACGTGGTTTTGGGTTCAGGGTTTACACAGTTGAGGGTTTAGGGTTTTTTCAGGGCTTCTTGATGCCCTAGGTTCAGGGTTTCAGAGGAGTAAGCTCATCCTTTTCTTGACGGCGCCGAGAAGGCACCCCCAACTAAAAGAACGCATCCAACAACCTTGAAAAATATCCCAACCGACACACAACCCTGCAGAAACCCCATACGGCCGACTCATGTAGATCTGATAAACGCTTGTAAGTGAACTGTGCAACCCCACAACCCTGATCAAACTGTTAAGGCCACTGTATCAGCCTCTTCCAGGAGAATCCGCCGATTTCGCACCATGGGATCTTCCGGACACATGACATCATGCCTTTGTCCCAAGTACTGCCAGCCGTGAACGAAGAGGCCTGCACGGCAAAGTTGCATCTCCTTTGTTTAAGAGCTTTCCTCATGTGGGCATCATCGTTGAGCTTTCTTGGCTCTTGCTGCCATAGCTTTGCTTGTTTTTGATATTGCAAGTAGTGGTGCCTTCAGTTCTTTCTCCAAGTCTTCTGGTGGATGTGGTTGCGATTGTCATCGTCGTAGCAGTCGTCGTGGTAGAGGTAGCAGCAGCAGCAGCAATAATAATGGTAGCAGCAGCAGTAGCAGTAGCAGTAGTAGTCGTAGTAGTAGATAGTAGTGTCAGTAGTGCTAGTTAGTAGCAGTAGTAGCAGTAGTAGCAGTAGCAGCAGTAGTAGCAGTAGTAGTAGTGGTAGTAGTAGTAGTAGTAGTAGTAGTAGTAGGTGCAGTGGTAGTAGTAGTAGTAGCAGCAGCAGTAGTAGCAGTAGCAGTCGTGGTGGTAGTAGAAGCACTCGTGCTAGTACTAGTACCAGTATGAGTACTAGTACTAGTACTAGTGTTAGTAGAACTAGTACTCATAGTATTAGTAGCTGAACATTGAGAAAGCCGCTTGACAGCACGACCTGATAAATAGCTGCTATTCCTGTGCCCCCGGTGAGGTTTGAGGGTTAGACGCGGCTAGACGATTCACATGTGAGGGCTTTGGGTTTTGGGCTCCCGGGTTCGGGAGACACGGGTTCATAACCTATGAGTACAGCATCATGAAACCTAGACCATCTTGGCTATCCAGTTACTACCTAAACTGACCCTGAACCAACTTACACCTGCCGCCTGCCGAGTTTCTCTCGTGCGTGTCAACCTCCCCCGGCGTCACCGCTAGGACATCCACGTCCTTGAAGCTTACTCCTTAAAGTGCTGTTGTTGTTGTTGTTGTTGTTGTTGTTGTTGTTGTCGTTGTCGTCGTTGTTGTCGTCGTCGTCGTCGTCGNNTGTTGTTGTTGTTGTTGTTGTTGGGGATTTAGGGGTTAAGGGGTTCAGCAGCCTAGCACTCCCTGAAAAGGGCCCCGTATTTACCTGATCAAGCCTTGAAAGCAGCTCACAAATCCGTGAAAACGCCCGTCTTATGAAGATGTGTAGAAAAGAGCACTTATAAAACCCTGATATAAACGGGAAAAATGCTGGCAAAACCTTCACACAGCCCCAAATACGAAATGCTCAACCACCTTCCTCAACCCTAAACCCTAAA
>CAJNDV010031820.1:20803-30803 GCA_905221635.1 Symbiodinium sp. CCMP2456 | reverse complement strand
TAGCGTATACATCTGCCATGAAGTTAAGGCCACGGCGTATATACAATAATCTAGGTTCATGGACCCTATAACACCCCACAGCAATCCTTGCTGCAATGAACAACTATATAAAAGGACACCCTTGGGGTTAAAAGGACCCTTTGTGTATGCCCTGTGATCACTGAGTGAACCCTAAACCCTAAACCCTAAACACCCTAAACACCCTAAACACCCTAAACCCTAAACCCTAAACCCTAAACCCTAAACCGGATCACTGTTTCGAGCCCCGGCGCGAGAAAGTCACCGCGCAGTTCAGCTGCCCTCCACTGTGATGGCCGATGGCGTACGCGATGGCCTCACTCACTTCAATGCCCCAGAATTAAAGGGTTCAGGGGTCGAGGGTTCTATAACTTGGCATCACAGTGAAGGGTTTAGAGTGTTTAGTATTTATATAGGGCATTAACTCCGCTACTCCGAGTATTCACAGTCTCCAATGCCCCCCTTTTCAGGGTCCAAGTCTGCTAGCTGCCGATTTTTGGGCTTCGGGTTTAGGGGTTAATCTGAACCAAAACCCCTTGCTGAAATAATTTGGGAGTCTCTAGAGGACTTATAGCAAGTCGTACTCGGCGGGAGCTCACCAACATGTGTCCAGCACCTTCATAATTCCTTTCATGATGTCATGCTGTTCATCATCCTGCCTAGGAACCTACCTGACCTAAATCCTATAAACCGTAAACTCCTATGAAAGCCAAACGCGCTCCCCCCTGACTTTCCAGCGTACTGCATCCTAAGTCCCCAGCCCCCCACAAACAATGCTGCTCAGCTCGAAACCCTAAACCCTATAGTATACCCTAGCCCTTACCCTCAAAGGACTCATATTTTAAGACCTTTGGGCCCAAAGACCCTATTATAGAAGGCTTTTGGGCGATTTTGATGCTAAGGAGAGAAAGTTGGAAAACGGATTAAGGACAAATAGTGCTGGGATTCCCTATACATTACTCTTGAGGGTTGAGGCTACTAGGTATCCAACTTTGGGGCTTCTACTGTAAACCCTAAACCCTAAACCCTCAAGTCATTTAAACAGGAGACCGAAGTTTCACCGAAACGCAATCTGCTAAGGGATCCTGTATGGATTCCTCTAAGAGATCCTTTAAGGGGTCCTTTAAAGTCAACTCTCGACAAAGGCTGGCAGGAAGCATCATCTCCATTGATAGGCAGAAATCTAAATCTACCCCTTTGGCTCTTTCGATACCCAAAGTGTTGAAGCCAGGGCGCCATCACGCCACCACCAAACGCAAGAGCTACGAGAAGTCGGGTCTGGCCATCGCTGGGGCCATAAGCGCATGCCACGCCTTGCCACCAAGAGTTTAAGCTTCTTATTCAAGGTATTTTCAGGGTCGTATATGTCGTGGGTGCAGGGGTTCTGATACCCTGATCCCTAAACCCTCGACCCTACACCCTAAACCCTGAACCCTAAACCCTACACCACTAAAACAGAGTAAAATAACCCTGAACCTGAAAAGTGTCCCAAACCCTAAACCCTAAACCCTAAACCCTAAACCCTAAACGTTACACTCTCCCTAAACCTTCCAGGGCTTCAGGTTTAGGGCTTATGGGCTTGGGGTTGACGGTTTCGAGCTCAGGGCTCGGAGTTTGGGGCTTCTGGTTCAGGCTTTAAAGGCTGAGGGTTTAAGGTTTAGGTGTTTGGGGTTTAGGGTTTAGGTGTTTAGGGTTAGGGTTTAGGGTTTAAGGTTTAGGTGTTTAGGGTTTAGGTGTTTAGGGTTCGGGGTTTAGGGTTTACCGCGGTTTAGAACGCACTACACCTGTGAAGCACAAATTCGCAACAGCTTCAAAGCAATCCTATCTAACCATGCCACTTTAACACTCTACTCCCTCCAGACACCATACGCCTTAAACCCAAAACTCGAAACTTTAACAGACCTTAAACGAACCCGTGACCCCGAACCTTAAACCGCATGCATCGAAGCTCTACCCTCAAAGTCAGGTCAGCCATGATAGCTATAAAGAACCCCTCTATATATAAGATTTAGACATGTGCAATTATCAAGAACCTCTGCGGTCTAGGGAATAGTCCTTCATGTAGGGGCCTCAATAATTAGAATCGGGCTTTGGGGGGGGGGGGGCCCTAATACTATTATGATTATAACAGGAAACCCTAAGGGTCTAAGTACCTAATAATCGTATGCTCCCCCCAAATACTAACCTACATAACTACTATCCGAAACCTAAGTACCTGATTATTGGGTCCTTTGGACCCTTGGGTTAAGGCCCCTATATTACTTAGCTGAGGCACCGCAGCCGATGAGGATCAGAAGCATCGTGCCCACCAACTCGGCGAAAATCGCCTGGCAGATCCACAATCAGGGTTTAGGGCTTAAGGTTTATTAGGGTTTCGGGCTTAGGGTTTGGGGTTTAGGGTTTAGGGCTTTAGGGGTTAAAAGCTTAGGGGGTTTAGTCCTTTAGGGTTCAGGGTTTAAGATCTATAGGATTTAGGGTTCGGCGTGACAGGGGGCTGTAGAATGTAGACCCTAAACCCTAAACCCTAAACCCTGAACCCTCAACTAGAGTCTTAGAGTGCTTCAGGCTTACATTCGGATTCTCATGCAAGTGATGTGGGGCTCATGGGGCTTGGGGCTAGGGTTTAGGGTTTAGGGTTTAGGGTTTAGGGCTCACAACACGTCAGAAGCACTGCGTGTTATTGAATTTGTGTCCAAATTTCATGCAGGTATGCATAAGTCCTTAGGGCCTCATTCCTCTGTAAACCTTAAAACCCTAACTCGAAAACCTTGAACCCCAAACCTACGGCTGAGCTCTACACCCAAACCCCTAACCCGTAACCCCTGAAACCCTAAACCCGAAACCCTCAGCACATTTAGGCCTTGAGGTCAAGAATCTTCATCGACTTCACCTCAGAGCCATGCGACTGGGTTTTGGACACGTCCGGGCTGTTGAAGTGGCTTTGGGTTTAGGGTTTAGGGTTTTGTGGAGTTAGGGGTTTAGTAGGGTCTTCAGAGAGTCTAGCGACTATCGGGTTTTGACTTCGAGGGTTCATGATTTCGGCCTGCATCATTCTACTACTTGCCTTATCCGACTCGGAGCAACCAGACAAACTGGGAGCTCTGAGCGCACGTACTGCAAACAAACATGTGCTTATACAGTGATTTTTCCTCTGGGCACTGAACTGCAAACAAACATGTCCTTATTGCTTATACAGTGATTTTCCCTCTGGGCACTGAACCCTAAAAGCCCAAAGCCTGTAGCGACTGTGCCCCAAGGGTCCATGTGCCCTATTTATATAGGGACTACTTTACAGCCAAAGTATATGCTACTTGGGTACATGGACCCTGAAGGGTAGGTCCGAAGCCCAGACCTGAACCCTAAATCCTAACTAAACCTGACAGACAAGATCCTGTTGCAGGACTAACCTAAACTTCAAAGACCGAACACCCGAATCCCCCCCACACCGAAAAACATGAAAAGCATAATGAAACATGTCAACATGCACTCCTAGACCCTAAACCCAAAACCTGATAGAACCCTTATTAGAATCCTAGGGTAATGCTTAGACCCCCGCCTCTTCCTCGGAGAAGCCTGTAATGCTTCGCTCGATGCCCCAAACGATGCGTAACCTCAGCAGCTTGGCGTTTACGCGGCGTGTCGGTTTAGGGAAAGTTTAGGGCCTGCGGTTTTAGGCTTTATTGTTGACGGTTTAGGCGATTAGGGGGTTGCGTTTGGAGGGGTCTGCTAGGAGGTTTATGCAAGGCTTACAAGTTTTGCATTGGGATTGATAGGCGGGTTCTGCTGCAGCAATTTGGGGCCTAGGCTTTCGGGCTGTAGGGCTTCATGTAGACCCTAACCCTAAACCCTGAACCCTAAAATGATCAATGCACCCCTATCTCACAGGGCCTTAAGTTTCGGATCCCAACTATTACCCGATTAAGGAAGGGGGCGTTTGTATTAGGGGTCTACATTAAGGTATTAGGGTTCAGGGGTCGAGATTGAGTTTAGGGGTGAAGGTTTAGGGGTACTCTGAACCCCCCAAACCAACCTTAAACCCGAAAAGCCTGTACAGCACTGACCTTGAACCCTAAACCCTAAACCTTACACCCTAAAAGGTCGAGATTTTGGGCTTAAGCCTTTCCACGCGAGGCTTATAGGGTTTGAAGACTTGTGATAGAGACAAGTAATGCAGGTTTGTATGTTATGGTATAACGGTATAATGTTTTAGTATGCTACAATGTATTCTGCTAGATTCTTGTAAGGGTTTAGGGCCTCAGGCTTTAGGGGTTTAGGGTTATCGGGCCTGTGTTTGGTCTGAATTCTGGAATTCCCACACTTCTCTGAAGATGAGTACCTATGGTAGCCTACATTGAACCGTTATAGTCACTTATAGTAATCCGTCTCGTCGCCCCTATATAGTCACGCGTAGGCATAATAAGAGGACCAATATAACCTTATAGCAATGTCGCCCCTATATAGTCACGCGTAGGCATAATAAGAGGACCAATATATCCTTATAGCAATCCGTAGAGGCACCGATACAGTCACGCTTACAATAACGGGCCCTAAGCCCCTATAGCAATCCGTAACTTACCCCAAGTCACGCTTCTGGTAACCCTTACTTGAAGCTGGTTTAAGGCCCAGGGGTCCTGTAATTTAGGCAATAGCGCCCGACCAGCGCACGCAAGAGCGCATAAGACGTTTACGTCCACGACAGCATCTCGAATGTTCTTAAATGTTGACATTTTTTCCAAAGGATCCACACTACTAGATGCCAAAGAAGATGCTTCAACTAAGCACTTCAGGAGCCTCTGGGAATTTCAGCCGGGCAACATGCCTGCCAATCGTGTCCTGCGGCGGTTTGGGGTTTTGGGTCTAGGGGTTTTGGGAAGGCCTTTACTGACAAGATCTCCACCAAACAACCCTAAACCCTAAACCCTAAACCCCAAACCCTTCCTAGACCCTAAGCTGGCTTTGGCTATCACATCTTCTTGCAGTAGGAACCTACACCTACAAATAAACCGGTGAACCCAATTCCCCAAACCCTACTGTAAACCCTAAACCCTAAAACCCTAAACCCTAAACCCTAAACCCTAAACCTAAAGCCTAAACCATGACTACACAATTCAGGGCCTGGCACCCCCTCTTCAAGTCGATTTGCTGTCTGTTTGGGCATCGGCTTCACTTTGTCAGTTCCGGCAAAGGCAGAATCCATAAACCCTAAACCGTAAACCCTCAACCCGAAAGCCTCATCCCTGAACCCTACACCCTCAACCCTCAACTCATCCCTACACCCTACACGCTCAACCCTCAACTCATCCCTAAACCCTGCACCCTCAACCCTCAACCCTCATGGTATTGTAGGCACCTGACGAAAACCCAATGGTTTCTTAACCAGGCTCCTTTTATTAGTGCGATTGCAAGCCCGCTAAAGACCAGGGCATCGGATTTAGGGCTTAGGGGTTTAGGGTTTAGGGTGAGGTTGTAGCTATCTTGAAAATTTTGTGTTGTTGTGTGCTTCTGTTCCGCCTACCTGCAGTCTCGAGTCACGAAGCACATTCCGAAAAGTTTCCGACATCCACAATTTACCCTAAATCCTAAAATCCTAAAACCCTAAACCCTAAATTTTACTGCCCTAAACTCCTAAACTCTTAACCCTAAACCCTAAACCCTAAACTCCTAAACACATAAACGCTACATTGCCTAGAAGGTCGCTGGTTGCTGTTGCTGGGGCAGGCCCGGTGCTGCAGGTTGGGGGCTTCGAGAGCCACGGTTAAGGTTTAGGGTTTAGGGTTTAGGGTTTAGGGTTTAGGGCTTAAGAACATGGTGCCCATGAAATTGCAACCCTTAGTTTACTAGAGGGGCCTTATTTAATAATCAGTATAGGGTTTTGGGGTTCCCTTACAGGGTTCCTCAAAGGGTTCTATCAGGGTTTAGGGCTTAGGGGCCTTAATAACTGAATAGGGTTTCGGGGCACATTATACCATAATTCTAACAAGGAACCCCCGAAAGAGTATTGGCAGTTATTTAGGCACCTACATTACCCGTGTCGGAGCCCCGTTTAGAAGGTTTGCATAGGCTTCTCCCGCTGTCGTAGGAATTTCCGACTCTTGGACGCAAGTGCTCCAACCTTTCTGGCTTCTACCTTACACTTAATATAGGGGCCGTAATAATTAGAATTGGGTTTTGGGGCCCATTCTACTATAAATATACTAAGGAACCCCCAAAATAGTATTGGTAATTCTTTAGGCACTTACACTTAGTTCCCCAATACCCAACCTTTAAGCTGTTGGGTTCTTCTAATTTAGTAGTAACCTGAACGTCTAACCTGTTATTTCCCTGGCCTAGTGGGGAAGTACGTGCCGTAACCATTTTCTAAAACGCTGAACCCTAAACCCTAAACGCTGGTTTAGGGCTTTTTGCTCTTGTCTTCGGGGTTCGCATCCCAACTACGGCTTTGACGCAGGTCCTGGCGCCGTGGCCCGCGAAGGAAGTGGACGTGCACTTGTGCCGTGGTGGCTGCAGAAGGTGAAGCCCTTCAGCCCAAACTTCAATCCGTGAACCTAAAACCGTAAACCTTAAACCCAAAAGCTTGAACCCTAAAACCTTTAAACTAAACCCCAAACCCTGAACCCAAAAGCTTGAATGAAAGTTACTAATCTGCTAAAGCTATTATAACAGGCGAAGCCAAGGGACCCTGGAAGACCATGTCAAGCTGCTCAGGCCCCCCATAGTAGCCCAAAATGGCCCACACGTATGCCTTGAGCAAAGAATCCCGAAATGAACTTTTCAACAAGATGCCCTTTCTAGTTTCAAGTTTCAAGTCTATTGCCAATCATTCATTTAAGGCCTCTTTCTAGTTTCAAGTTTCAAGTCTATACCCGACCATTCATTTAGGGGCACTAGGCTGTCGGCGAACCAACCTTGCTGCCACGTTGCACATGTCAGTCTGAAGTTTCTGAATATCCCTAAACCCTGAACCCGCAATACTAAACCCTAAACCCTAAATCCACAATACTAAACCCTAAACCCAAACCCTTAAAACCTAAACCCACAGTACTAAACCCTAAACCCTACACCCTAAATCCAAAACCCTTAACCCACAATACTAAGATGACGATAAGACACTAACTCGGAGCCGGGTTCGGGATCTAAGTTTGAGCGTTTTGGGGTTTTGCGGTTTGGGGGTTTAGGGCTTTAGGGCTTTAGGGTTTTAGGGTTTGGGGGTTTAAGGTTTTATGGCTTAGGGCTTGAAGGTTCAGGTTTAGGGTTTAGGGCCTCAGAGTTCATAGAGCTTTGGGGCTTTAGTACAGTGTGACACCCAAGTTTGCGTGATCGAAGATCTGAAGAATTGAACCCTAAGGGTCCAAGTACCCAAGAATCATATACTCTCCCACATATTAACCTAGATAACTGCTATCCGCAACCAAAGTACCTCATTATTGGGTCCTTTGGACCCTTACGGGAAACTTCAGCAGACTTGCACCTTCATCGCAGCGGGGTTCTCGTGGAGAGCTCTACTGAGTCCTGCTATTCGGATTTCGGACTTGTGACGTTCCTACCGAGGTAGCTTGACATTGCATTTGGCGTTTGGTGCTATTCTGTCGGAAATTCTGGGACGGAAGCTAACCTTGAGGACGAAATGACCCTTAAAAGTAGGGGCCTTATTCCCATATACTATGAATTCCTATATGGTATATGAACCTTAAACCCTTTTAGGATTCATTTCGTCCCTAAGGAAGCTGAACGAAGGTAGCAGGCGGCAGATAAAGAGTAGGAGCAGCTCGATCGTTTCATGTCTCTGCAGTTTCTTAGTTGCTGAGTTCATAAGCCCCAAAAAGTCTACACGGTTTAGGGTTTAGGGTTTAGGGTTTAGGGTTTAGGGTTTCTATAAGGGATCATACGGTTGATGGACAAAATCCTGCATGACCTTCTATACCTAAACTATGGGATTTATGGTACTATACTATATTTGGGTCATGCAGAATTTTGTCCATCGACAGTATTATCCCAAAAAGTGTAAAGTGTGCTCACTCAGATTGGGGGTTTCCGAAAATGGGGGACCCCTAATATAGTACCCTAAATAGTAGGACCCTTATTATAAGGGCCCCAAAATAAGGTACCCCTAATTGCCGGAAACTCCCAGATAGACATCGACATGGCGGCCTGTTGCAGAAGATGGTGAGCTCCGCCAGTCATGGATTTCCATTATACTTGGAAAAGAAAACCGCTGCATAGTGTAGGGGCCTTAATAAGTAGAATTGGGTTTTGGGGCCCATGATGCTATACTTACAAGCTGCAGCCCCGGACAGCATACTTTCCATGGCATCTGACGATGGATGCCAGCCAAGAGATGCCAGCCAGGGATGGGGAGAGCTGTGGAAGATGCATGGCTGGGCTTAGGGAATAGGGTTTAGGGTTTAGGGTTAAGGCCCTGCAAGGACCGCAGAGAACAACATTGAGAAGCCACTCGCACAGCACTGCAAGAAGCCCTGCGCATGACAAAACAACTCGTTATGTCAAGGATGTTGGAGCCTGTCGCGAAAGCTGACAAAGTTCTGCTGGAAACCCTAGAAAGGGAAAGCCAAGAGCCCAAACGCCTAACTCTGATCCAGCACCTGAATACAAACAGCATGATACCGGAAAGAAGAGGTCCTGGGAAAAGAGAGGTTCTGGTCCCTAAACCCTAAACCCTAAACCCTAAACCATGATACCGGAAAGAAGAGGTCCTGGGAAAAGAGAGGTTGGTCCGCCACGGTGACTTCATCCACCTTCTGGAGGACCTGGAGCACCGAGGCAACCAGTTGCTCTTAGTTTCTCCTTGCTTTGTTCGGTTTAGGATTTAGGGTTTAGGGTTTAGGGCTCTCTTACTTCTCCAAAAAGCCAGGGAAATAGAAGGTTAAACTTTCAGATTACTACTAACTTATAAGAACCCAAAAAATTTAAAGCGCGTCGGGTCATGAGCACGGTCCCCAGCGCAAGGAGTGAGACTGACTCTGTCGAATTATAAGAGCTCAACAAATCTGGTGGGAAACTCTTTTTGGTTGGTATTGGGGAAGTTATAGAGGTCCCTCAGTATCACGCTGCTTGGGGGTCCCTCAGTATCATGCTGTTTTGGTCTTCGGAGCAGAGGCCTTGAAGGAGATTCTCAGAAGGTTGGAACTTAGGATTTAGGGTTTAGGATCCAGGGTTTACGCTAGAGTAGGTTTCAGGTTGAATATAAGGGTTTAGGATCGGGAGTCTGGCGTTGATGCTTATCTGAAGGCTTACCGTCAGCCCTCAACCTCATACGAGGGTCAAAGCTGAACGCTCAAACCCTGAACCCCGCTGCAAAAACAAAACATGAGACTCATAATCGAGACTAGGTTTCCTTTAAAAGGGCCAAAGGACCCAATATGTGGGAACTCGGGTTTAGGGTACTACTTTAGGTAGCTTAATTAGTCTTTGGAAGAGCACATGATTATCAAGTCCTTGGACCCTAGGTTTAGGCTTCAGGGTTTCAGGTTCAGGGTTGAACTAACTAACCCCTATAAACCCTAAACCCCAAACCCTAAGGAGTCTAGTGATTCAGACATTGCACGGCACGTGAACCTTCGAATCTGAAGCCCCAGAGCGTTGAGTTTAGGGGTTTCGGGTTTAGGGTCGCATGCTGTATCTTTAGAATTTAGAAATTTAGAAGCGTGATCATCCCTTAGAAGCCCCTGGTATATCCCTGAGTCTCGCTTCGTGCAAACTCCCCACACCCAGAGCCCTAAACCCTAAACCCTAAACTCTAAACCAAAACCCTAAACCCTAAACCCTAAACCCTAAACCCTCAACCCTAAACCCCACACCCAGAGCCCTAAAACCAAAACCAAACCGACAAGCTCCCAAAAAGCGAAGCCTGAACACTAAGCCAATACCCTAAACCCGAAACCCAAAGCCCTAAACCCGAAACCCAAAGCCATAAACCCGAAACCATAATCCCTAAACCCGAAAACCTAATCCCTAAACCCTAAAC
>CAJNDV010031820.1:9594-20716 GCA_905221635.1 Symbiodinium sp. CCMP2456 | reverse complement strand
CCTAATCCCTAATCCCTAATCCCTTATAAGCCCGAAAGCCTAAGCCCGAATCCCTAAAGCCAAACCCCTAATCTTTACACCCTAAGAAACCCTTGTCCTTCGTCAACTGGTCACAGCCACGAAGGAGCTTCTCCCCCTGCAGGCGCTTCAGGGCCTGCGCACCAACAAACCCTAACCCAAAGGGTGTCCTTTAAAGGGGTCCTTTTAAGGGTTCTATGAGGGTACCATAAGGGTTTAGGGTTTAAGGTTTAAGGGTCCATGTACCCAAATAGCATATACTTTGGCCCCAAAGTACCGAATATAGGGACCACTTTAAGGCCAAAGTATATACTATTTGGGCACATGGGCCCTTAGGGTAAGGCTGAAAATGGCTCTATAGTATGGCCTTTGGGTTTAGGGCTGGTGTGAAAGCTCTGGAGCAGTGCCCTAAACCCTAAACTCACAAACCCTACCTGCAATCTTATGAGCCATTAATGACAGGGTCTAGTTATAGCCGTTAAAGCGGTATCCTGGATCCTAAACCCAAAAAAACCTAAGCCCTAAACCCACAATACTAGACCCTAAACCCTAAACCCACAATCCTACACCCTAAACCCTAAACCCTAAGCCCTAAACCCGCAATCCTACACCCTAAACCCTAAACCCCTGGATGCCCAGATGGGGCCCTGGGGCCTCTAAACGCTACCAGCCCTGGGGATGGAGAACTTGGCAGCCACGAGACAGGGCTTTGGGTTTAGGGCTTAGGGTTTAGGGTTTTAGCTTGGGTTTAGGGTTTAGGGTTTAGGGTTTAGGGTTTAGGGTTTAGGGTTTAGGGTTTGGGTTTTTAGGGTTTCGGGTTTGGGGTTTTAGCGTTTAGGGCTGAGGGCTTAGGGTTTAGGCTTACCTTACCCTACGGGTCCAAAGGACCCATTATACAGGTACTTTCGTTGCGGATAGTAGTTATCTAGATATGGTTATGAGAAACTGGGACCCTTAGGGTTAACCCCAAATTTTAAATACGCTACCACTTTAAAGGTTTTTATTGCGGAAATCACAAGAAGGAACCCCAATTAGCCAACCTCTGGAAGGGTTTGTGTAATACACCAACAAGCTAATCGTTCTGCAACAGTAGCCAAAATCATGTTGCTACAGTGAACGGATACCCGTGCAACCAAAGCAACAACACCCCGTGCTAGAAAAAGTATGCCTTCGGTGAGTAGCCCGAGACACAAACCTTGAAATTCACCACCCTCTCAACTCAAATCAAGCCACCCCCCCCCCCTCGTAGCCTCCTTCAAAGGACTAAACACATAAAAAAAGAACCCCGAAAGGAAATCCTAAACCTTAAACCCTAAACCTTAAACCCTAAACCTTAAACCCTAAACCTTAAACCCTAAACCTTAACCCTAAACCCCAAACCTTAACCTTTATCCCGAAACCCTAAACCTTAACCCTAATCCCGAAACTCTAAACCTTAGCCCTAACGCCTAAACCTTAAACCCAACCTGCAAAGTCCGAACAGCCTTATAAACCCTAAACCCTAAACTCTAAACCTTAAGCTCTAAACCTTAAACCCTAAACCCCTAAACCCTAAACCCCAAAAGTCCGAACAGCCAATGGGGCCTCCTCGTGCGACAAGGGGCCCAGCAGTCGATCCTGCCCTCTTCGAACGATCTGAGACACGAAGGCCTCGTCTTGGCTTCTGGGGTTCAGGGGGTTTAGGGTTTAGGGTTTGGGCAGGGTGGATTACGGTTTAAAAAGGAGGAACAGGGATTAAATAAGGTTTAGAGTTTGCCTTCACCCTCTGGTCAACCTCAAATAAGCTACCTGCTTCAGGACTTATATAAGGAACCGATCAGAAGGAGGCCTAAGAAGCCAGAATTTCTGAAATTTTAGGGCCTAAGGGTGGCATGGACAGATTTCTATAGGAGTTCCCTGTCTTGCAGGGCTGGGGTTGGTTTCTGCCTCAGGTAATGGTTCAGGGCTTCGGGTTTAGGCCCAGGGTTTAGGGTTCAGGCCCAGGGCCTAGGGCTTAGGCCCAGGGTTTAGGGTTTAGGGTTTAGAGCCAGGGCCTAGGGCTTAGGCCCAGGGTTTAGGGTTGAGGGTTTAGGCCCAGGGTTTAGGGTTTAGGGTTTAGGCCCAGGGTTTAGGGTTTAGGCCCAGGGTTTAAGGTCTGCGCCCAGGGTTTAGGGTTTAGGCCCAGCGTGTAGGGTTTAGGGTCTGGGCCCAGGGTTCCGGGCTTAGGCCCAGGGTTTGGGGTTTAGGGTTTGGGCCCAGGGTTTAATAGGGTTTGCGCCCAGGGTTTAGGGCTTAGGGTCAGGGTTTAGGGGATAGGCCCAGGCTTCTCGTGCCAAGGAGCCAGGGGTTCGACCCTCGCCAGAAGCTGTCAAGATGCAGATTTCGCTGCGCACAGACGACGATCGTAGTGCCGTCGACTGGGTGTACAACGACGACTACGGATGTTGCTAGTGTACCTTGCTGAAACTGGCAGTCTCAAAATCCGAGGGATATCCAGATTATGTTCTGCATGGTCTTCATCCTGTGCAGGCTCTGCTACATGCTTTTGCTGATCTCATACTCCTGGTAAACACAACGCTTCAACCAGAAAATTCCCCAAACTCAACACAGAAAAACCCAAAGCATTAAGCCCGAAACCCCAAAAATGAAGTGCCTTAAACCCGAAAGCCGAAACCCTACAGCTTGAAACCTAACGCCCAAAGACTCTAGACTGTGTAGAGCATACGAAACCCGAATTACTAAACGGAACCCTTATAGAGCCCCAAAAGGAACCCTCAAGCCCAAAAGCCTGAACCCCTCAACCCTCAACCCCTAAGCCCCAAAACACAAAAAATCCACAACACGTGATAGACCCTACTAAACCCCTGAACCCTCTAAACCCTAAAACCTGGAAACCCCTAAACCCAAAACGCCGAAGCGACCCGAAACCTGATGATTCTTATTCTTATTACGTTTATTCTACCTACATTGTATTTTTGTTACCTAGTAGTCTCACAAGTAATAGTATTATGTATTCTGTATTCTGATTAATCTTATCAAACTCAAACCACCGAAGCCCCAAAAGACGCCGGATTAACCGCGGGATCTCTGACCCTAAGGGTCCAAAGGGCCCAATAATAAGGTACTTTGGTTGCGGATAGTAGCTGTCTAGGTTCATATTTGGGAGAGTATATGGGTGGTTGTCAAAATTATGGTCCCTTTTTGGGTCCTTATTAGAATACGGCACCTATTATTTAGGGTACCCCACAAAGGGACCATAATTTTGACAACTACCCATATGGTTATTAGGTACTTGAACCCCTGGGGTGAGCGCCTCTGCCGCCTCCCTCTCGTCAATGGCCGGCAAAGTGACCTGGGCTCCCCAGAGACTCCAATATCCCTTAATTAAGGAATATACCTTAAATCATATTAGGGATCCTACTATAATTTAGGGTATATCCCTTAATTAAGGAATAGACCTTACATCATATTCTGGATCCTACTATAATTTAAGGTATATCCCTTAACTAAGGAATAGACCTTAAATCATATTCGGGATCCTACTATAATTTAAGGTATATCCCTTAACTAAGGAATATACCTTGCTAGGATCCGTAATATGATTTGAAGTAACCCTAAACCCTAAACCCCTAGACCCTAAACCCTAAACCCTAAGCCCTAAACCCTAAACCCTAAACCCCAACCCTTATATTCCTCAATTAAGGGATATGGGAGTCACGGGCTCTCTCAGAGGGTTGGCACCTTCAGGGCTTAGGGGTTAGGGTGCAGGATCTTGGGGTTTAGGGTTTAGGGGTTAGGGTTGACGGTGCAGGATTTTAGGGATTTAGGGCTTAAAGTCTAGGCGTTAGGGTTCAGGATTTTGGGGTTTAGGGTCGAAGGTTTAGGGTTTAGAACTTAGGGTGCAGGATTCGGGTTCTAGGGTGTAGGCTTAGTCGATGGTGCTTGTACCTATACGCATAAAGGAAGTTGTATATATATATATATATTTATAAAGAAAGAGAGAGAGCGAGAGAGAGAAAGGGAGAAAGAGACAGAAAGAGAGAGTGAGAGAGGCACATGTATACGCATGTGGGTATATGAATATGTAGTATACAAACATGTACATACATCAATGCCGTACAAATTGACTGGCACCCGGCTCAAATAAATCTATTGCATTCTGGCGGCGTGAGAAATGTAGAGTCTACGGCTATGACAGGCAAGGCATCTCGCGACGTATTGTGTAATGCACACAGTTCTCTTCCGACCGAAGTACACTTTTCTGCGTGCGCGCTTCTAGAATATTACATGTACATGCACATTGCGGACACTGCTGCGATAAGTACTGACTACAAAGCACTAATCGTAGACTTGCCGACATCAGCAGTCAGGCAACAACAACAGCAACAACTGCGAACAACTGGAAATTTCTGCCTTCAGGGAGGATACAGAATGTCACATATGTTGTGCAGCGCTGTAGCGAACTGTCTACAATCAAGCGAGGCCGTCCTAGCATAAGGCATTCGGCTGATCTTACATACGGTTGATGATATAAATCCTGCATTAGCCATAATCAGGAAAATGCCAGAACTCCCATAGTTTAGGGTCCTTAAGGTAATGCAGGATTTATATCATCAACAGTAATTCCATCAGTTTACCCACAGGCATGTTTCGGGTATAACTCGAAGCTCCACTGCGCTGGAAATCTGTATAGGTATAGGCCTTGTGGAACTTTGGGTGAATCGGGGCTTAAACCCGAAGGGTCCATGTACCCAACTCGTATAGACTCTGTCTCCAAAGTACCGAATATAGGGACTACTTTAGTGCCAAAGTATATACTATTTGGGCACATGGGCCCTTAGGGAACGCTGAGGACTTGCAAGACCTACGGCACAGCCTAGTCGGTTTAGGGTTTAGGGTTTAGGGCTAATTACTTGAAGAGTCCTTAACAGAGTACTGCAATGAAGTGGCCCTGGTGTGGGCACACATCCTCTGCTTTTCTCCCGCTCTTTCTCCGAAGGGGCCGCTGTATGGAACAGCATCGTGGCACTTTGCAAAAGGAGCTGGCGCACGGCAGGCTGAGAATCCAGTTCAGGTTTATGGTTTAGGGCTAAAAGTTTAGGGTTTAGTAAACACTCGCGGTACTGGCAGTTGTTGGCATGCAGCTCCATGGGCACAGTGACACTCGGCGGGGAAACCGTCAAATTCAGCCATGCTCCTTGCCGGACTGGCTGACCGCCACGAGTTGAGGAACTTACGAGGAATGAACACTCCTGCATTCGCAGCGCAGAATACTCGGAAGTGCACACATCGCGGATCTACAATACCAAATGATGTCAAATAGGCAAACTGGATGCCTCGATCATACTAGCTGTAAACAAGTAATGTAGACTTTTTACACTTCTGACCACACTTGTGTTTGTAACGGAAACTAGCTACATATGGCCTAAACCCACAACCCCAAACCCTAAAACACCAATAAAGCGAAATCCCTAAAGCCCTACCCTAGAACACCGAAACAGGAAAACCTAAAGTCCTAAAGCGCCCTTCCCTCAGTGACGGCCACATCCATCCGGCTCTTACCCATCTGCGACTCGATTGGGCTCATGGAGAGGCCCAGCGTTTCCAAGAGGCGAAGGTGCCCTTTACTTTAAGAAATATTTCAAGGCATGCCGGGCTTAGGGTTTAGGGGTTTAGGGTTTAGGGTTAGGTGTATACCTGCAAGGCTTCGTGATAAACAAAACTACGGCTGTATGCTTCATACAATTCGAGATAAGGGTACTTACCTAACTTCCTTAAGCCCTACACCCGAAGATTCAGGGGTGTTAGAGTCTCGAGGGCCTGTACCTCCCACTGCGGCAGACTGTCTCTGCAGGAAGGGCCATTCTAAAGAAGAGATAAACAAGTCTTGGCACGTTGCTCCTGGCATCGATTTACGGTTTTGGGTTCAGGTTGCTAACCTCTCTTGGCAGTCACTCTTGACTGTCTGTTGTTATGTTTCTGAATCTGCCTGCAGAATCCAGGCAGTGGGAGTGAGGTGCCACAACAAAATGCACATGTCCCCGGGGGCTGCAAATGAGCGGCAAAGCTGTTCTATGTCCGTGTTTGCATGGAAAACCTTGCCGGCGGGGTGCTTCTGATGTGGGCGGTAGGCACTTGCTCAATCAAAGCAGCCCGAATGAATCTTCACTTGGCGACTTGCCGAACAGTTCGGAGCGGCAGGCCATCGAATGTCCTGGCCGCATGACCACCGCTGAGCCCAGTGACATGCCTTGGCCTTACATGTATGCTTATGCCTAATTGCCCCGACATTAAGACTCTATCCTGCCTAAATCCTAAATACCAAGCAGATGTGAATGCGTGTCTGCCCAGACCCTGAACCTTCAACCCTAAACCCTAAGCCCACCTGGCGGGAAAAACCTGCACCCCAAACGATCACGAACAGTGTGACTTGTTGTGGCTCTGCCCTTTTGCATGTGCCCTTTCTTGAGGTCCGAACCCCCACCCTATAAACGTGTCAGGGATGCTGAAACCCCAGAGAAAACTGCACCCTAAACCCTAAACCCTAAACCAGCCACGGTTTAGGGTTTAGGGTTTAGGGATGCTGCGATATAAAGTTGAGCACTAAACCATGCGAGGGAAACTACCATCCCGCTCAAAAAGCTGAAGCCAGATTCGAAAAGCTGAAAAGACTTGTCAACCCCAAAGACCTAATCCTACACCCTAAGGCCCTAAGTACTCTAGCGAAACCCCCCAACCCCTAAACCCTATGTCGGCTTCGGGATGAGAGCCGGTAACACAGAGACCCATCCTTGCACAGGAAGTCCGATCATCCCAGCGGTCTGACGTAGGTCAACCAGGGGAGAACGGTTTTGGGGGGGGGTGAGGGTTGCCCTAAGGGTCCAAGTACCTTTTAATCATACGGTTTAGGGTTAAGGGTCCAAGTAGCTTATAATCATAATATGGGCAGTTTTCTACATTAGGGTCCCTTTTAGGGTCCTTTTGACAAGGGTGCCGTACTATATTTGGGACAAAAAGGGAAGAGAACTACCCATATACTCTCCCAAATACTCACCTAGATAACTACGATCCGCAACCAAAGTACCTTATTATTGGTTCCTTTGGGCCCTTAGGGTTTAGGGTTCAGGGGTGTACCGTTTTGGGTCCGGAGATTCTGGAGCTTCTGGGGTGTCAAAAGGTTTCGATGTCAGTCTGAGTCTTGGATGTTTCCCAAAGGGTCCAAAGGACCCAATAATAAGATACTTTGGTTGCGGATAGTAGTTTTCTAGGTTAATCTATGGGAGAGTATATGATTATTAGGTACTTGGACCCTTAGGGTTTCTGTTAAGTTAAGTGCCTGCCTATCCTTTGTTCTTGCTGTATCTATCTGTCTGTCCGTCCCTCTGTCTGAGGGTATGTGGAGATGTCCTCTTCCAGCCATGCCCCGCGAATTGTGACTCCCTCTCTCTCTCTCTCTCTCTCCCTCTCTCTCTCTCTCTGTCTCTGTGTTCTTCCTGTATTGTTGCTGCACAGCTTCACGCGTTGCTGATGTTGATTCTGCTGAGCTTGCCTCAACTTCTGCTTCTTCTTCTTCCTCACATTGCCGCTCTGACTTTGCGCGATTCTCGTACGACATCGGATCTGTCGGTGCTGTCGAGGTTGTTGCTCCAGCCTGCTTGCTCCCTCTTGCACAAAAGGATCGTTTTTAAGGCATGTACGTTTCGCTTAGGCCACCGGGTCTCAGAATTCGGTATCCAGGAGGCTCGCAATCGAGGAGAAAACACGAATCTCGAAATGGACACCCAACAAGGATGACTCCACAAGCCCGTACTTCTCTATGCTTGTAGCACCCCTTTACAGATCCCATTTCTCAACCTGAAACCCCAAACTCTGTGATAAAGCCCTGGTGCCTGAACTCTATCCCAAACCAGAAATCTCAAGCCCATCTACACCCTGACGCCTAAATCCCGACGCCCTGAACCCCAAATCCCAAACCCCTTGGACCGCCTTTCTCCGGTGTCGTCGTAACCCGTGGCCGGCGGCGTTGAGGAGTAATTAGTGTAGGGCCGGAGGCTTCTGTCAAAGCCTAGCAGCGTTTAGGGAATGGGGTTTAGGGTTTAGGGTTTAGGGTGTAGGGTTTAGGGGCGGGAACCTTAAACCCTAAACCCCTAAACCCTAATCAAGACCTACCTTTTCAAGGGCTTGAACAAGGAAGCTATTACAAGGAGCCGCGACGATCCCTCTGAAGGGGTTTAGGGTTACGTGCGGGCGACTCTTCCAGCGTGCCGTCCCTTCTAGTTGTGGGGGTTCAGACTGCCTTAAGGACCAAATTACCTGAAAAGTATGGGCCTTATGCACTGATACTAAGAATTCCTATATTATGACTCTTGTTGAGACTCCAGCCAAATTGGGCAAGCACTGAGAATCTTAATGGCCCACATATACTACCATTTCGGAATGCGGTACCAAAAAAAACATCTATGCTTTTGGTCTTGGGTACCCAATTCCACTATGATCATACCGTGTTTTGGTGTTGTCGACTGTCATCAGCCTGATTCTTCAACCCCTACAACCTCCTACAACCCTAAACCCTACGTCCTGAACTGAACTCTAGACTCTAGACCCTAAACCCTAAACCCCCTAAACCCCCTAGACCCCCTAAACCCTAAAACCCTAAACCATAAAACCCTAAACCCTAAACCCCCCAAACCCGAAAACCCTGAACCCTAAACCCCTAAACCTTAAAACCCTAAACCCCTGAAACCCTAAACCCCAAACCCCTAAACCCCCTAAAATCCTAAACCCTAAACCCCCCAAAACCCAAAACCCTAAATCCCCCTAAAACCCTAAACCCTCAACGCCCACGCCGTGAATCCGGTACTTGGAGGATCATGGGACTTAGTAAGTAGGGTTATAAGTACCTTACTTGGCGATATAAGTATAGTTACCTTAATTATGACCCTAGTTACTAAGTCCCATGATCCTTTAAGTACCCCAAACCCGACTTCGGGCAGCTCGGGCCCTTCAGGCGCCAAAAGATTCGCAGGGAGGGTTGAAAGGGTTTAGGGTTTAGGGTTTGGGGTTTCGGGCTTAAGGTTTAGGTTTTAGGGTTTAGGGTTTAGGGTTTAGGATTTAAGGGGTTAAGGGTTAAGGGTTTAGGGCCTAGCTGAAGGGTCCATGTACCCTTTAAGGGTTCCTTTAAAGGGTTCCTTCAAGGGTTCTATCAGGGTGCCAGAAGGGTTTAGGGTTCCATGTGCCCAAATAGTATATACTTTGGCGTTAAAGTAGTCCCTATATCAGTACTTTGGGGCCAATGTATATACTGTTTGGGTACATGCCTAAGGGTCCTTTCCAATATTCACGTACCTTGGTTGTGGATAGTAGTTATCTAGGTTATTCTTTTGAGAGTTATTATGATTACTAGGTACTTGGACCCTTAGGGTTAGGGCAAAGCGACCCGACAGGACGAGTTCAGAGAACCTTCACCGGAAGTCTGACTGCATACAAAGATTAGGGTTCAGGGTTTAGGGTTTAGGGTTTAGGGTCTAGGGTTCATACAAGAGTTGGCGAGAAAGTTATTCGCGGGGTTTGGCTTCAGTGAATGTACTCGCTGCATTTCCTGGCCCAAGAGGATTGATATGCTATGAACATTGCAGGCAGAGCCTAAGACGAGAAAGGATGACACTGGTATCCTCGCAGCACCCAGGGGCTGCGATCTTGCAGCAGCCGAACGAACGTACATGAGACGGACCTTAAACTCCGAACACTGCTTCTAAGCCTTGAACTCAAGGAAAGCAAACACATAGTGCAAATGCTCCCTGAATCCCAACCCCTAAACCGACTTCCCTTCATGGGCCTTGCCTTCGTGCTTGCAACGGGGACCACGAGGCCTACGCCCGCCAAGGCCTTCGATCAGGGACTCTGATGAGCTTCGGGTTTAGACTGCGGTTTAGGGTTTAGGGTTTAGGGTTTAGAGTGCCCTCAATGCGAGCTCCAAGAACTCTCTATGGCTCCTGGGTCCAAAGCGCATAGACATGAAGGCGTTTGGTGTATTCCAGCAAAAATCCCGAAGTCCTACATCCCAACAATCGATCCTAAACAGAGCCCTTATGGAATTTCATGGGGAACTTCTACAGAACTCTGATGCAACCCTAAACCCTAAACCCTAAACCTTAAACCCTAAACCCTAAACCCTAAACCCTCCGTGGACCTTGCGGAAGTTCCTTGCGTTGTAGTCCCTTCGCTCTTGCAGCTGCTGCTGCGCTGCGAAGGACTGCAAGGTCTCCTCGGAGCGAGGCTTAAGGAAAGGGGTCAGATTAGGGTTTAGGGTTTAGGGTTTAGGGGTTTAGGGGTTTAGGGGTTTAGGGTTTAGGGTTTAAGGGTTTAGGAGTTTAGGGTTTAGGGTTTAGGGTTTAGGGGGTTCAGATACCCAGAGAACCCGATACCCCTTAATTAAGGAATAGACCTTAAACTATAGGGTCCTTACTATATTATGACTTGAGGTCTATTCCTCAATTAAGGGGTATCGCGTTCTCTGGGTACCCCCTTGCTGTAAGGGTTTAGGGATTAAGGTCTCATCAGGGTTAAGGGTTTTAAAGGTCAGAAAACCGTTTGATATAAGGTGCAAAGGACCCAATCATTGGGCACTTGGGTTTACTACAATGGTTTTGTAGGTTAACTTTTTCGTGTGTGGGCATAGTTTAGTAGATACTTGGACCCTAGAGTACGTCGTTTAGGGATTCAGGGTGGGGCTTTATTTCTGGGTTTGTAAGGTGCAGGGTCATGAGGTCGATGGTTTGAGGGTTTAACGATGAAGACAGCCGACGAACAACAGTAGCTTTCTTGAAACCCGCGTGGGTTTAAGAGGTCCATATACACCACTGCTACGGAACTCGATCCCTAAAACTAGTGTCAGGATGGTCCCACCCTAAATCCTAAACCCTCAACTCTGAACCCTAAACCCTGAACCCAAAACAGTATATATATATATATATACATATATATATATATACACACATATGTATATATATATATATATACCCTCTGCGGTAACACCAGGATCGAGTCATCCTACCAAGAAACCCCAAACGCGGAACTCGGAGGGCATAATTGCGGTCCAATCATAGGGAGCTAACACTTACCCCGG
>CAJNDV010031819.1:132188-145275 GCA_905221635.1 Symbiodinium sp. CCMP2456 | reverse complement strand
GCCGATTGCAGTAGTGCCCAAAAAAGCAGAAAGCACAGCTTGCTGTCTGTGTATCAAAGCCCCGCGTCTGCCTCAACATCTTGAGACAGCCTCTTTCTGTCATCTGCAGCCTTATTGCTTCACCCTGCCTGCAGCTGGATACAAGTGCTCAACGTTCACTGGTCTCGGGCTGCAGGTGACGTGCAAATCGTGCAGGTGTATCTCCCGGTCCAATTTCCAAGAGAACGGCACAATCCAGGACGAGTCTTCCACACCCTGGGAGCTTACAAAGCCGCCGGACAAGTTTTGAAGGCGAAGATCTGGCGCGTACCTTTTCAGCCTTGTCAGCCTCATGCACCTCGTCAACACGGAAAGCATCCGGGGGACTCAGAGCCCCGCACCGGAGACAAGCGGCCTCAACTCCTGCTCGGAGAGGCAAGGCAGAGTGTTTGCTCGTGCTTGCACAACCTTGCCAAAGGCGACACTGGTGCGTCCCCGAGCCAGCCACAAGTGGCTGTTCTGAGGGGCACGAGCTGCCAAAGCACGCACAGGAGCCGGAGGCCAACTCGGACGATGCTAGAGATGGCAGTTTGCAACTCGGCTTCGAAAATGGTCCGAATTGATGATCGGGGATTGTCAATGGAGTTTGCACCGCCTTGGAGAATCTGGACGGTCCACTGCTCGAAAGTCGTGAACGTGCACTAAACACACCAGCTCCTGATGAAAGCCGAACGAAGCGCAGCTCTCGCAAACTACCCTGCGAGAACCTGTGAACTGCGAATGCTACAAGGACTACGACGGATGGTTGCCAAGACACTCATAACTGGTGGTGCCTCAAACTGAATCCGAATGGACAATCTCCAGCCGCAGGAGTCGACAACCAGGAAGGTGGAATCGCGGTTGCTTTGGAGATTTGCTCTTACGCATGGCCTTGGAACTCCTACTCTGACTTGCCGAACATGCTTTCAACGCAATAGCAGGCGGTCGGGCGCAGCCCTCGAAGTGTGAACGTCGAACGATGCAAGAACATGCAAATGATGGCCAGGATCAAACGCGTCAATTCAACTGCATTGCTTGGCTGCCAACGCTCTGCAGCAGCAAAGTGCAACATTGGCCAACCGCTCGAGAATGTATTGGTTGGAGCCTACGCAATCGAGTTTACATCACAGCAAGCTGTTCCGTCCACCGCTCGCAAACCGTAGATTGCACATTCTTCTGCAAATTCTGATGATCTTGCTACGGTTTGAAATCCTTTGAAGCACAGAAACATGTTCCCAGCAATCGAGTGGATGATGACGTTGATTTGCCGCTTGTTCCGGATGGATCACATTCCCAGCACGGCGATTCAGCCGCAGTCATCCGATGATCGAGGGGGGGCTTCAAAGGGGGGCTTAGGCGAGGCTTGAAGGGGGGGGGCTTTGAAGAGGGTGGGGGCTTCAAGGGGGGCTTGAAGGAGAAGTTGCCCAAGAACTTGGCTTTCTACAAAGGTAAAGTCTGCAGTCTTTGGGGACACGCGTGGCGTTTGCAGCGATAGGGCCAGGTCCGCTCCTGGAAAACGATGTGGCCGAGAGAAGATGGCAAAGTGATAAGCCGACCATCCGCAGGCATCCGCAGGCAACTGGCAGTCTTTTGGAGCGCTAGAAATCCCTCATGCCGCCCTGGTTCCACATCGGCGCCACTCGCGGAGCTTTCGTAGGTTGTCTCAATGCGCAGGAGATCAGAGAAAAACGCTTCCAGTCAATTGACTTTATTTTTGCTTTAACGCATTTGATCGTGGCCATCATTTGCACATCCTTGCAGTCTTCGACGCAGATCGTCGCAGCAAACTTTGGAAGAGCTGTGCCCCAGCGTGTGCTAAGATGTGTCGACCGCACATTCATGGCACGGAGAAAGCAGTGCAAGATGCCTGAGCGTGCTGATTCTGACCAACTGGTGTGTGAAGAGCCTCGAACACCTGGTGGCTCACCACATGCTTTGCCAAGAATCCCACTGCACACCGTAGAGAAGTCTCATTGCTCCACCTCGCTTCTGACCGCAAAGCTGCCAAAATAAAGCAGGCAGACAGCGAGAGTAGAGGGTGCAGCAGCGGCCGTGTGGCCTGGCACAGTTGATTGCATTGGCTGCACAGCGCAAACTTTCTGCGAGAAGAGCTGGTTGCTCTGCGTGAAACCCTGGCAGAGAAGAGTGGCTTTTTGCAGACTTCTACAGAAGCTCAGCCGGCATCTTGTGCAAGAGTAGCGCCAATAGATTCGCATGTCTTGCTACAAGAGGGCAGTTGCGCTGCCAGCAAGCTCCGACCACCTCTTTTGCTGTGGAAGCCTTTGCGGACGCGTGCGCTTCTGCAACCTCTGTCGGCCTCGGCGGCTTCGTCCGGCTTCCGTCCGGTAACAGCATCAGTTTGACAGTCCGGCACTTTGTGCTTTCTGCCCATGGCTGACTGCTTCTGATGGCCTGCAGCCGTTTATCAGTACCTGGGAGCTCCTCGCGCAGTGTGCGCTTCTTGTGCTTCTACATCGGCTGCTGCCTTCCGGGCATCCGCCTATACATGTGTTGTTTCGTTGTGACAACTCTACAGCTGAATCTGCCTCTTGGAAGGGACTTTCCATGGCCACTGGCCTTTGCCATGTCCTGGGCCAGTTCCTCCGTTTTCAACACTGGTTCCGGATCGCTGTCTCTATAGAACACGTTCCGGGTTTTCAGAATGATCTGGCAGACTCCCTGAGTCGCGGCTGCTCCCCGCTCTTCTGGGTTTTTCCTCGGAAGAGCATGCTTCTGTCTGCCTCCCCGGTCCGAATCTCGTCTGGGTCTGACGACCTGTCTCCCTTTTTATCTGCGTTGGCCTGAGTTGGTGTTGGGCGCGAGTCCGTGGTCCGGTCAAGCCAGCTTGATAGGTTTTGGATTTCCGGTTCACCAACTTCTACCGACCGGTCTTCAGGAAGCCGGTCAGTCCGTTACTACCGGTCCCCGACCGGTCTGTACTTTGGACCGGCCCGGCTGACTGAACGACTGGACGGTTTTCGCCAACGGACAAAAAGAGGGCTGACCGCACGCTGCTGTGTTTAGGTCCCGTTCCCTCTTCCCTCAACCCGGTAGGAAACGGAAGCCTTAACTGAACGGTCACGAGCATGATCGTATGTGTTTGGTAAGGACGCAACGGAACATCTACCGGCCCTGCAGCATTGGCTCAGGACGGCTGGGTTTCCGTTCCGGGTTAAAAATTTTCTTGCCCGCCACCACCCCGGCTTCCGCCTTTTCCGGTTCCGGTACGTCACTGGTTCCTGTCCGGCGTGCCGGCGAGATTCTTGAGGCTCAACAGTCTCGCCGGCACGCCGCTCGGCATCCTCTGATGCTTTTCTTTGATTTCCGGCCGTACCCGCCTTGTTCGGCTCCGAACCAAGTCTGCCACTGCCGGTTTTCATACTTTTAGCCTTCTGTTCCAGGGAGGTACAGTTGTTGGACTTCCGGTTTGGATTTCCGGTTCACCAACTTCTACCGACCGGTCTTCAGGAAGCCGGTCAGCCCGTTACTACCGGTCCCCGACCGGTCTGTACTTTGGACCGGCCCGGCTGACTGAACGACTGGACGGTTTTCGCCAACGGACAAAAAGAGGGCTGACCGCACGCTGCTGTGTTTAGGTCCCGTTCCCTCTTCCCTCAACCCGTAGGAAACGGAAGCCTTAACTGAACTGGTCGAAAACTGCAAAAAGACCAGAAGAACTTGTTTGCGTGTTTCATCCAAGGAGTTGCTCCATAAGGAATAGATCTTTCGGAAAAAATTCCAAGCACTTCTGATTCAATCTTCAAGAAAGGCTTTGATTTTTTTTTTTAAGAATTCAAGAATCAAAGGAACTTTCAAGATGCTTTCGAGGCTTTGAAGGGAGGCTTGTCCGCACACCAAAACAAAAAAGAAAGCCACACGAAAACGAACACGAAGAAAACGAAGAAAAACAAGACTGAACCTGACGTCTCGGTGTTTTAGAACAAAGAAAACAAAATGAAAAAAATACAACAAAATTCTCAGAAGAAAGTCACCCAATCTCCGGTCTGCGAATTTCGGACCTGTGGACCGGAGTTGGATTCGGGTTAACCTCTAACCAAACTCCCTGAACCTTTTCGTGCAAGAACGCGGCATAATACTCCATTGGCCAGAGTTGAGAGTTGGAGTTAAACAAAGATACAACCGTTTTCTACAGTGACAATAGTGACAAAGATGAATCAATGACAAAGACAACACGAAACATTGCTGCACTTACCTTCACAACTTATCATCCCGCAAACGACAGCTGCGAATGCAACTGCGGATATTTGATATTTTGGCAACTTTTTGGGCACGCTTAAAATCCAAATGCTCATTTTTAAAGCAACTGTTGCATTCTTGGAAGTCGGAAACTTCTTGTTGGTGCTAACAGTTTTACAAGGCCCAAGCAAACATCGCTCTGAGACACGGAGGCACATATTTTGAACACATCTTCGTTGGGATGGATCATGACTGTTTTGTTTTTTTCGTTTCGCACAAAACATGGGACGCCTTTTGAAACTTGTCCTGAGTGCTGTTGTTATGTTTGTCAAATTCACTGATTATTGTTTCGATCTCGCAGTTGCTTGCTTGCATTGTATGTAGTGCTCAAAGGTGCACTTACGTTTCACCTTGGTGTTTCACTCATGACTTCTGAAGCACTTCAAGGGTCATCAATGACACGTGCAAAGTGTGGAAGCAAGTGGGTGCAAAGGCAAGGTCTCGACTTGTTGTATTGCAGTGTTTTCAAATTTGCGATGCAAGTTTACCGGCTGTCTGAGTACATAATAACTTTGTCATCATGCGCGCAGCACATGACATTCTCGATTTCGACATGGGACAGGTGTTTGTACATGTTTTGGTGCTTTGGAGCTTTTCGTCGGCACCCTTGTTGAGGTGGAAGAATTGGCAGAAGGCTGCTTGCTCAATGGAGTGATGCTGCAAAAATGAATCGTGCAACCAAGTAATGTGCCGCTGAGGTGATGAGATCGTATTGGATTCTTTAACTGCCGTGCCTGCTGATCAGTACCAGGCCAGGACCCGTGCAAGCACCGGCACATTGGATGTCTGGTTTGCAAGGCGCTTGTCAAACGTCTTCAACGAGACGAAGAATTGATCAAGCAGCTGAAACATATTGTGAAGGCAAGGTTGCTGTGCAGTACGCATCGGCTTCAATGTCTTGTTGAACATGCAGATGTCTGATTTTGTTTGTTTACAGTTGTTTGCAATAGTTTTGTGCCGAGACCTTGGTTAGACATTTGATATCTTGCAATGTTCTCAGGAGTAAGACCGGGTAAGACAAGCTTTCCTTTCTTTGTTAGACGCAGGAGCAGGGATTCTCGCAAGGCTCAGCACGGCAAAATCGAGGAGTTTCGTGACATGCTCGAAATCACGAGCATCGCGAAAAGTTGAGAGCTGAATGATCTGGCCGAGCATGCTCGTGCTCTGCAACAAGCGCATGCAGAATTCCGCTTCTTCTCTGATAAGGCCCATTGATATCTGCTTATGAAGTGGAAGATCTCAAAGTTGCCTTAAGCTGAGCATGCTGTTCAGTGGGGATACTGTACTTGCAAACTTGATGCAAGTCCTTGTGCTCGTCGTGAGGCATTGGAGAACAATCAAGACCTTCATCGCAAGATACATCAGCTACAGGTCACACTGCAGGATTCAGCAGAGGTGCGTGAGGCAGGATTTTAGGACGGGAGCTTTATGACTTGAAGGCTGCAATGGCCAAGCTGCGATCGGAGAACAGCTCCATAAAGAAGGTGCGTGCTGCCCGTGAACCTCGACCCTGGTTTGCTTGTGGCAGCGCACAGGTCAACCGGCGTTTGAAGGGTCTTCTGGAAGGCAGCGAGCCTGAGCCCTTGAGGCGTCTTGGGGCCTTGGGGAAGTTACAAAAACACGGCGAATGCTACGTTGCGCGGCATGCTTGCGGAACGCGAGGCAGCCGGAAGCTCTCGTGCAGCTGGCTGCAACGGCGCCGCCGCTGGGAGAATGGCCAAGATTTCCACGAAGTCCAGCGAATGTGCTTCTCGGCTGCACTACATGCTTGGCTCGAGAGAGGAAAGCTTAGGGCTTAGGACTAGGACGACTGGAAGCCTACTAAGGCAGTCTGGAAGGCATGAGCTGCTGGCCAGAATGCCGCTGACACCGCTGACTTGCAGAGGCGGCTCTGACTTTTTTTTGGCAGTTTTTTTCATGCCTTGCCGCGTTGCCGCTGTGCGGCCTTGCAGGACGTTTCAACCATGCCATGGGTTCGGATCACAGAGCCGCGGGCTTGGAGCTTGCGACTGTTTTGCGAGTCCTTACCTCCGAGTCTCTAAATCAAGACCCCGTTGGATGTTTTCTGAGTGTTCGGGCATGAATGAAAAGTATGGACGAAAGCCGGTCGTGCAGCACCGACTCTGACTCTGCCTGGCAAACCAGGGCCCTTCAAAGCTTGGCTGGGTTCTACTTGCCACTGTGTCGTAGCATAGGGCTTTGGCACTGCAGCACATTCGCATGCGGTTGACATGTTTGCACACGTGTTTGAGAAAACAGGATCCGGAAGCTTCCTCATCGCAGAGTCCTCCCAGAAGGCCAATCTTGGGACTGTCCGAGGAGACACAACTTGAGTTGAGACCAGCTTAGATTGCCTTGTGTACCCTGTCCTCAGAGAGCCAGCATTCCACTGTACATGTCTTTCAGACGCCGCCAGGCAAGAAGATCAGGCCTGCAGACAAGTTTCTCTTAGGGAGACAGAAGACACACCTTGGCAGTACTGATCGATCCACAGGCCTCAAATCTTAGTGGCTCGGCAGGCGCGAAAAGCAAAGCCCCCATTTTCGAGGGTCTCGCAGTTGATCAATTCCATGAATTTGTCCGGCACTAAGAAGCTCTCTCAGAGTCAGGATGCTCTTGGCATGCCTGATTGCATGGCACGAACGACGCTGCGGATCGCGCAGGTTTTGGCGCGACATTGAATCGTCTTTGACGTGCCTACGAGTCAGTCTCCTTGAACCCGAAATGCGTCCAGAGCCTTTACATGCTTGACTTGTCAGGCTTTGGCCGATGTTTCCGCTCGCATGCTGGTCGATCGCCGTGTGTCCAACATTACTGCACCCCACGATTTGTAAAAGTCCCGCCTCAAGACTGAAAGCGCTTTCATGGTTTTAGCGCTGGAGGTATTTATCGTAGACCCGTGGTTGAGGAAGGCCGTGACTTCGGGGAACTACTCGAAGGCGGCTTTGTTGCCTGATGCTGATTTGTGGATTATGGCTTAGTTCCTGCGAAGGTCCATCAGGTCATTCGGAGCACTGGTAGGTTCAATGGATTCGCACAGCAGTTCTCGTGGACGTGGATCGGCCCTTTTCCATCCAAGATGCGCAGCACAAACACACCGGAGAGGAAGTGCAGCCCTGCCCCCGCGGTCTAAACGTTATTGCGCATTGGTGGTGTGATTAAGTGGGTGGCTCAAAGGCTGCCGTTGTCAGATAAGCCCCCTTGGCCCATTTACATCTTGTTGACAATTCAACAAATGAAGTAAACTCGGCGAGACGGCAGAGTTTGCGATCTTGGTCAGAGCGAGCACTTGTCGAGAGAAGGACAGCTTTGCCGGCTCAGTTATGCAGAAGTTGCACGCCGCGACCCTGCCTGCACGAACCAAGGCAAAGCATCCAGTTCAAAATTGGAGCAAGCAGTTCATTTTGTGATACAGGCCGCTTCGTTTCCAAAGCCAAACAAAATACCCTTTTCGATATCTCGCCCTTAGAAGCATGTCGCCAGGCTCACTCCAGCTTGCCGGCTTTAGCTCAGGAAGCAAGATTGGGAAGCCTGCACTCTTTCTGTCGAGCAGCACAGAACTCTCTAGTTCAGACCTGCACCCAGCTTTTAAACTTTAGCTGCACTGTGTGTGAAGGGTCTCGAAGAATCCGAACGGCTTTGGATGAGCAAGATGCCTCACCGTAGTCTGCCCCGCGACCTTTGTAGACCGAGCAGCTCACGATCTTCTACCTCGGGCAGGGCAAGACGGAGCTGCAGGACCCAATGTGGCAGAATCCACTCAGCTATGCCGGCTCTTGCCGAATGTGTTGAGAGGCCTTGCTTCGACTTGAGGAGAGCAAGGCTCCCGCTTCTTTCCGAAGCAGAAGTTGGGATGGTGACTTCGTGCAGGTGTGCCCACCCGTCTTTACCGACCTTCAGGACAGAATTTCTGTCGGGCATTGTGTGCACACCGTAGTGGTTACTTTAGAGCAGCTGACGAGACGGAGGAGGATGAGGAACCAAAACAAAAAACAAGCGTTCCACCACGACTACCCATCCGGCGACGACGACGACGACGACGACGACGACGACGACGAGCACGACGTACCGTGGCGGCGCCGTGCGTCAACGAATACAGCGGTAGCCGTGCTGATGGTATTATAGACGACTCCACTGCGACAGACGACTTTATCGTTGTACGACCCGGCATATGCCGAGACACTGGAGTGCCTAGCCCCAGGCTATTCCAAAGAGTATTTCTGTAAGTCCAGAGCTACCTCGTCACGAATTGGCCATGGAATCTGCGGAGAGATTCGAGTGGGAGTTTCACTTCAGTGTTATACTCTCAACTCTGAACGCCCCAGCCTCGGCGGCTTGGATCGTGAATGGAGCAAATTATCGCTAGCCTGTGCGTCGAAGGCATTGCCTTTTCGGTCGAGAGTCTGTGCCGCTCTGCCAGCAGCGATCTCGGCAAGACGTGAAGGTTTTTGGTATTGCCGGCTGTTGAGACGCCGCGTACAACTGATCTTCACCTGCTGCGCCATCTGAAACGCTCAGGTTCTGACCCCAAATCGTTCGCGCGTGTGGGACTGGTCCTCAGGCAAACACACTTTATGCCGCGTTTATGCCTTCAGGCGTGATGTGGCCTTGTGGAGCTTTCTTACTTCATTCTATAGAAGTGAAGCCCAGGCAGTCTTGCAGGTTGTCCTGGAGGACCTGCCGAAACTCGGTAGACCGTCTGAGCTTTTAGTATCGCTTTCCGGCTGAAGTAGCCACAGGGGGTTCCTAGTGTGTTTGGATGAACGAAAATGCCTGCAGAGAACGGCAATTCTCGTATTTATTGCAGGACTCTCGTGCATCCGACAATGAGGCAGTGCAGCCTGCCTAGCGTGGCACATGCACTACAATGCTTTGAAGGCAGGCTTTGTGCCCCGAGTGCTTCAAGACGCCGGTGTATCCCAGGACCGTCGGCTGCTTAACACGCGTGTAATCACAAGGTGTAGTGCCTTAAATTTCGTGTCCTGATCAGTCAAGAAGCCTACGCTCGGAGTGGACATTTGTGGCTTCCTTCCGGAGTCCTGGACATGGAGTGTAACACTGCTCTGTCAAACGATCCCAATCGCCTTTCCGGGCAAATTCAGGCCACAGGCAATTCATTGGGCGATGTTTAGTGAAAAGTTTCTTGCTTGCTCCATCCTGTCTGAATGATTGCATCTCGTGGTTGTGCGTGTGGCTCTTCGCCAGGTAGAGTCTGAACATGATCGAACGCCGATGTTAAGTCTTCATTGTGTCCCGTCCGAATCTGGGATTCGGAAAGACACATTCATGGTTCGTCTCTCGCAGCCCTCCCGATCTTGCGCAGCTCATGCCAAATAACGGTGTTCTTATTTCAATATCGCGCGGAGGACATCAGGTCAGTCGTTGCAGCATTGCATCCGTGTCGATTCTGTCGAAGCGGATAGAGATGGCTCTATCCGTCGATGACTCAGCGAGCTGGACTGTCGCAGCTTGCACTTTACCCTAGCGAAGATCTCGCCGTGTTTGGGTGCAGCCCAGGGTGCAGTCAGAAAGACTGCCTCGTGGGGTGATTCTGCTTTGGAAGCTGTTCGCTCAGCATGGGCTCTGTTTTCTCGCGGTCCGACTTTCGGAGCCGGTCCGAGCTGTTGAATTTTTTCTGACAAGAGCTTACCGGAATGCCCAAAAGATCATTTGTTGTTTCTATGATGGTTCCAAATCCTCCTGTTAGTATTCATACACAAACGCAGCACCAGTCATTCCAACTTAGGCAGGTGAACCATTATCAGAGGGACAGCGAAGCATCCTGGGACAAGCATGGCAACTCTGTCTTACCAACAAGATGTGCGAAGTTCTGCTCGATCCATCAAATACGACATCGTCCTTTTGCGACAGCGGAAGCGCAAGTCAGGATCTACCATTTGCATGTTCCGTGTCGAGTCATGGCAGAGAAGGCATCTCATTCACTCTACCTGTATTGCAAGCGATTCGTGCTTCAGGAAGCTTGAAACTAGCTCAGTTATGAGCGGCTTTCACTAGCAACCATTCTCGTCCGCAGGTACCAGTGTTAGAGGAACGGCCGCCAGGACACAGCCGCGAAATCGAAGACAGCTGAACAGTGAGAACCTTCAGACTTGCAGCAGTTGGGGGATACCAGTCTTTAGCGGACGGTTCACACGTACCTCCCGCCGCACCAGCCCTGTGGTCTCCGGACTGTTTGGCCGCAGCAAAAGCAGAATGCTGATTGCACGCCTCGCAGCTTGTTCTGCCTAACCCGTTTAACCAACCTTGAGTGGGATTATGGTCTGGTTCATACATTGTGTTGCAGGAAAGTACCTCGAGTCATTCTACGTTCACGGACGCTCATGTCAGTTACCTGCGTGGCAGCCCAGCTTCCAAGTCCGTTGTTCTTCCTTGGAGTTTGCTACGTTTCAGGCAGCTCCTGTGCAGTTTCATCGGCGGTGTCCGGGACTTAACATGCTATTCTGTGTCGTTCCTTTTCGTGGCCGTTGAAGCTGTTTGAAAGCTCTGTGGAGAGCAAGTCCTTGCTAGAGTCTGGGCGACCCAAGCTGAGCCCTCTAACAGTTTCATGACATTCACCAGAAGACCCATGGTGCCTTTGGCTCTAAATCCGTATTTCAGGAAACAGCTCTCTGCAAGCGATGCTCAGGTTCTTTTGTATGTGGAGCGCCTCGAACAGAGGGCGAAACTCGTGCGAAGCTCAGGCCTGTGCCTCTAGCTCACCCAGCCACACATGCCCACGACGAGGTGGACCGCACTCGCCACATCATGGAAGCGGCTATCGATGTCAACAAGGCCACCAGCGACCGGTATGATCCCAGTCTGTACAGAGCGGAGCCTTTCAAGTCCCACAGTCCGACTCAAGGCAGATGCCATCTCCGGTTAGACTCAGGACTAGATCATAATGGACTCCTCTACCCATCTGCCGTTCGCACAGTAGAGAAGCTCCGCAACCCTGTGACAATGAAGTGTTTCCTGGTCAAGCTGCTTTTAAGGAGTCTTACAGATACATACCGAAAGTAGAGGTAGAGTTCGCTCGAGCTTGCAGGCCAAAACTCTTGCCGACTTCGAGCAGCGGGTGAAGCACTTGTTCTCTGGTTTCTTCTGTGCTCCAGCCTCAAGGATTTGGCGATGATGACTTGGCCATGTCAGCGTAGGTCGTGCTGTGTCGTGCCCGATGCCAGGTGAACACGATTCGAGTACTGTTTTTTGATCCCGACTCGAAGAGCCTCCTCATCTCATCCTCTCAGATGCGCAAGAAGGCCGCTGGCTTTATGTTGAAGCTTCTCTGAGTTCGCAATGTTACACAATCAGAGTTGATTCGAGAGTGCGAGCGCAGGGAGCAACGACCATCAGCTTGACAAGGGGCATCCTGGGGCAATGTGCACAAAAACAGCAGGCATAGCAGAGCTTGGCATTGCGGACAACATGCCTCTTTCAGCAGCAGTGCATGGCGCAGGTTATCCATATCCCGGACATTCATCAGAATCCCTTCGTCAAGACCTGAGAGGGGTTTTATTAACTTCTGTTGCTTTTATTTGTTCTGTCAGCATGCACGAGGTCGAGCCCGTGTCGGATGGTATACAGCGAAATGGCAAACCAGCAGTCACCCGAGCAACAACGTGGGCATGTCGGATCAATTTTGCATCCCTCCGTTTCTGCCGTGACCTGGAGAGGTCAGCAGCCATGCTGCGATGCTAGTTGGACCCATGCTCGTGGAGTCTTCGCGTGGAGATGACAAGTGGGGTGCCTTTGCCGATTCTTGGGTTGGCTGATCTTTCACCACGAGACTCGTTGTTTCCGCCAACATTGCGGCACCCATGCTAGAGGGTTCTACCGTTCGGGGTAAAGGCGGGATTGCTTAGTCTCCCCGCGAGCGCGGGAAGGTTCTGCCAACCTACCGCTGCGTGAGACGTCTGTGAATCCCACTAGTAAATGTATGGAAGCAGCGGCCGAGGCGCATGCGTAAGGTTCCGCCAAAGCCACAGTGGCGACATGTCTTTGTCTATCTTTTGCTGGTTTGGTGAGTTTGGGTGATCGGTGTTCGAGATGCTCGGTGGTGGTGTTGGAGTGGTGCTTGCCAGCATTAAGCCTTTGAAGGTCTGAGTTGGGCATTGCCTCCTCTGTCTTTTAGGGTTTGCTGCTCGTCACGCTCTTTGCCTTTTGGGGTTCATGTTTCGCCGTCCTGGGCACGTGTTGGAGTTTGGGGCTTCTGCCCATTGCCTGCTGTTATGTAGCCTTTGTTAGCCGTCAGTCGTCTTTGGTTCAGGACTTGTGCTTTGAGAGTCTAGGCTTCATTGCCGCTGCCCATCACGCCTTTTCGGGGGCTCGTTGGGATTTCTTTCGATCATTTCCTTTGCCCGTACGTTTTGCGACGTGTTCTCGTTTTTGTGGTAAAGCCAGCTGCTTAAGTTTCTGAGGTTTTGCGGTTGAAGGAAGTGTTCCAGAGTCTACGGCTGTTGCTTCGCATCGCTTGTATTCGGGTTTCTGTTCCGCAACCGATCACTTTGTGGAGTGTGTGCCTACGACGATGTCTTCAGGTTCATGTTTGGTGGCCCATTCTTCAAAGGTCGAGGTTTGCTAGTCATTAAGGCAATTTCCATGTATCGGGTTCAGCATTTGCGGCTTCGGGCTTAAGGCTTTGAAAATCATGGTTTGAGGTATGATGGGGTGCTGGACCCTTTTTGGTCGTTGAAGGTTTGTTTGGCAATCACTTCTATCAGTTGGGTGTAGTTTTATGTCTCAGCTCGCCTGGAGGGTTAGGGCCTGTTAGGGCCACGCAAGTCCGCATTAGGCCGCGCGCTTTTCTGCAGGT